>CANNZV010001344.1:0-162444 GCA_947561585.1 Caprella mutica
AATATCTAGTCCAAATGTTATTCCAGTAAAAGTATTTAAAACGATTGCTGATATAATATCACCATATCTTTGTAGACTTTTTGATAATTGCTTAACAAAAGGTACATTCCCTGATATCCTTAAAATTGCTCGAGTTGTGCCTATATTTAAAGATGGAGATTAGAAGGACGTGGGAAGCTATAGGCCTATATCTATTTTACCAACACTTAGTAAAATATTTGAAAAAATGATTTGTAGGAGACTGAATAACTATTTAACATCAAACAATATTTTGACCAATTGTCAATATGGGTTTAGGAAGGGTATAGGCACGTCGGATGCTTTTGTAGATTTGTCAAATTATCTCTATAATGAGCTTGATAAGGGAAACTATGTATTCCCACTTTTTTTGGACTTTAGCAAAGCATTCGATGTAGTCAACCATAAGTTACTTTTAACAAAAATGAAATACTATGGTATAAGGGGAACTTGTCTGAATTTATTTAAGAGTTACTTATCACATAGAAGACAATATGTATGTATTGATGGTGTATGTTCTTCTTTGTGTGATATTACCCATGGGGTTCCACAGGGATCGGTTTTGGGTCCCTTACTCTTTCTTATCTTCATAAATGATGTGGTGAACTCATCTGACAGATTTAAATTTGTTTTATTTGCAGATGACAGTACTGTGTCCTATTCTTTTCGAAGAAACGAAATTGATGAGGTTCATCACATCATAGAATATAATCTGGATAAATTATGTAAATGGCTCTGTATGAATAAGTTAGCAATAAATGTCAGTAAAACAAAATATATGATTTTCTCATATAGGAAAAACATTTCTATTGCTCCTGTTAAAATGTATAATGATTTTATTGAAAGAGTCACAAAAATTAAGTTCCTTGGTATCTTAGTGGATAGTCATTTGACATTTGAGAGTCATATTAACGGCATTCTTACTAAAATTTCCAAAACCATAGGTATTCTGTATAGGGTCAATTTTTTACTGTCAAGTAGGGCCCTGAGTAACATTTACTTCTCTATTGTTCATCCTTATCTAGTCTACGGTATTGAATTGTTTGGAGGAGTAGCACAATGTTTGACTGAGAAACTATTTATATGTCAGAAAAAAGTAATGAGGCTAGTGAATAAAATTGGATTACGTGACCACACAAATAATTATTTTCAAAGTAATAAAATATTAAAGTTCTATGATTTATACAAATTGAAACTAGTCAGCTACATTTACAAGGTTGTTAAACTGAACGAAAACTCATATCTGCTTCCTATGCTCACAACTCATAATAGCACACATGACCATAATACCAGACATAATAACCAATTTATTGTACCTTTTTTCAGGAGAGCGAAATCACAGGAGTGTTTTTTGTTCAATGCTGTTAAGTTCTGGAATGAAATTAGTGAATTGGGTGTATCGGAGTTAAATTGTAAAGCATTTAATAGGATGGTTAAGGTGCATCTTGTAAATACCTATGCAGTTTAATTTTTTTTTTTTTTTGCATTGCTCTCATTGGTGCACTATTTCAAATTGTTGTACATCTGTGATTGAAAAGTATATTAAAGTGTAGTTGTTTCATGTAAAGTGTAAAACATTTTTCTTTTAACTTTTGCCTTTGAAGCGAAAGCTTATTTAGGCCTAATTTTCCTATACCTATTTCATATGTATACGCTGTAATTTTGTACTTTTCTGTAAGAAGGTGAATCCTGAACACATACTTCAAATGTAAGGGAATTTTAGTTGAAATAAATAAATAAATAAATAAATTTTTAACAAAAACTATCCCTTAAATACTACGAAAATTGAAATTATTGAACCTATCTTCATTAAAGCAAACTTCCTATATCTATATCTTGAGACTTAAATCACTCAATTAATTCACTAATAACACTGTTGTATTTGTCTGGTATATCTATATTCCTATTCATATTGTTCCTATCAACTAAAGTATAACTAGCTTCAACATGTAAACGCATGTGTGTTTTCCTACCCTTTACATATTAACGTCATCCCATATATATCCTAATGTCCATTACTGAAATAATAACAATTATAGTTAAATTTGAATCCTGAAATAAATATAAAATTAAATTAAACTATTTTTCCAACAGCTGATGTATTTAATATCCCAGAGTTATTCACTACAAGCAACAGCACAGTCTATATCCCTTGTTATGTTGACACTGGAAATGATCATGTGAGTATCCAGCCCACCTTTATTAAGTAGAGTGTTTAAGTTAGCAATGAGTACATCAATATATATTTAAAGTTAAATGAGTATGTTTTTCAATAATAAATTGATTAATAAATATTCTTACCAAAGAAATAGAAATAATGTTTATTATTTAGTACATTTGACTGAATTGAGGAAGGTGAGCGTCGAGTTACTCGCACACTCATAGTATTCGGAACATGCCGAGAACTGAGACATTTCCCAGTTACTATTGTAATAACAATATCTTTTCTCACCCAGGAACATATGACTCCAATTTCCTGGACTCGGGTAGGATATGACGGCTTTGTGCAAACAATGATGGCGACCAATGTTGTTCCACCAAGCAATGTAGATTTCCATTCAAGTAGGATCAACAGCTATGATATGCTTATAGTCCGAAACATGGTAAACTCTCTGTCAGGCACCTACACCTGTCACACTGATAAAGGAAACGCTAGTACTTTGGTACATGTTTTGGATGGTGGTGATTGTCACGATAACACTTTGGTCCAAGTTTTGGATGGAGGTGAATGTCTTTGCATTTGTATTAAATACAGTAAAACTCCCGAGTTATGAAGGACCTGAATTATGAAATGCACCTCAGTTATGAAGTAGTTTTCTTTGTTTAAATCATAGAGAACTATAGTTCTTGAGGTATAACTATACCTTTCCCAAGTCAAGTTGGCAGAAGAGAATAATGAATTGGCAGAATTGAAAAATGAATTGGCACAAGTGAAGGTCATATTGCAGAAGTAAGAATGAAAAATGCAAATATGACAAGCAATTACAAAATTAAGTGTTTTTTTTATGAAAATTGCAACTTTAATACAATAGTTGGTTATTGCAATCTTCTCCACTAGAATAAGATAGAGTATTATAAGATAAAACTCTATTACAGAATGATACTCTATTATAGAATAATACCCAATTATAGGGTAAAAGCCCATTATAGGATGATACCCAATAATTATTATAGGATGATACTCCAATATAGGATACCACATATAATTGTGTATTATCCTATAATGGAGTATTATATATGAAACTGTAAATCAGGAAGGCAAAGATTTACTATACAGTTTAGGTTATCAATAAATTGGTTATGTTGAGTATAAACTGTGTTTTCTTTATTGTTTGAGGTTTAAATGATGTGTATTTTTGTTAATGATTTAAATTTAGGCATAAATGACTACAATAATGAGTTGCTATATTTATTTCCCATAACATTAACCTAATATTTGTTTAATTACCTCAATTTTGTGTAAAATATTAGTGCACATCCATATAAGAATTATACCACAATTATCCCTCAATGACCAAAATTCTCTATGATTTCAATCTCAGAAAACTCTCACTGCACACCAGTTATGAAGTGGCTCTGAGTTAGGAAGAAACCACTACTTCATACCTCAGGAGTTTCCCTGTTGTTGGCAGGACTATTTCGTACAGGGACATTTCATGCGGAGACATTTCGTCCACGGATAATTCATTCTTGAAATGCTTTATTTTGTATTAAAGTGTGTGTAGATCTTGTATTTTATAAAATTACATTAGTAACCACGTGTAAATAATACTAAGTAATAATATTATAGTGATTTAAGCCGAATCATTTAATAGAAACAATTAAAAATTGTTTACAGATCTATCGAGATATTTTTAATTTGAAACAGACCGTAAATTTGCAGTGTTTGCGAATTGTTTTTTATTTTGAGGTAACTTCTCTGTGAAGAATTTTCAGCACTACATTACGTTCTAATACATCTTCTTCATTAATTCTTGATATTCTACAACAAAGGGGTGACTTGAAGTGACTATATCGATAATGTACGTATTAACTGATTTCATATGTGATTCAAAAAAGTATTCAGTTTTATTATTTAAATGTTGGCAGTCAGTAGAAGAAGGAGCAGAAGATTGCAAATAAGGCAAAATCAATGAATTTATAATTACCATCAACAAAGCGTGTTTAATTAATTTCTACTTTTATAGAGCAAAGGGAAGAGTATATACACCTTATTATACAAAGTAAAGCATTTCGTAGACGAATTGTCAGTGGATGAAAAGACCGGCCACGATATTTGACAATTTGAAATTTAGAAGAATGTGTAGTTTGGACGCTAAAATAGTATACATATTAAAATCAACATAACCATACTAAAAACAAAATGGTTAATAGCAATATAAAATTATGAAAATTAATCGTAAGCTAACCTGTTATCTTAGTATCAATCGAATTTCTGGAGGATAGTTTTCTACTTAGCACTCTTTAAGATAGCTAAAACTCTTAAAATGATGACTGAACGATGTTGACACGGTGACCTCTATGTGTATCTGTCACACTTCCTGTCTCCTTAAATATGTCAACCAACCGTCGAATTCTCTTTTTTAGATACATTGTCCCAAATCTCTCCTGTACTGCCGCTGCGTCAGAAGAACTGATTTTGTGGCCGAAGTACGATTCAATGATTTTCATCCGCTGCTGCGTGCGCAGTATAGCCTGCAGCTGGATCCATTTTGATGTCAAACGAATCTTCCACGCTAGTTGTCTTCGTATCACCTGATAAATATGGAAAAAGATGTGAAACTCAACTTTGGAATGAAAAATAAAAGAGTGCTTTTTTGGACAACCCTGTATACTTTCAACTTAACTTAATAGGCTATACTGTATTTAAGTAAAACTAGGTAAGTCCCTATAGAATAGTAGAATTAGCTATTCTACGTTTTACATTTACTACTCAGGTATTTCTTGTCTATCTAGTTAATTAATTGAAGTAGCTAACTAACACCAAATAAATGCATAAATTTAGATTTTGGCAACACAACTGATTTCAGATATTAAATTTCAGACAACACTGTAAATGAAATTATACTACTGAAAAGTAATGTTTTTCGTTAATTACGATGAATAGAACACTTAATGAAATATTTTATATCAATTATTGCTATCTTAATACCAAATAATGAACATTTGTAATAAATATTACGTTTTATAGTTTGGTATCTTTAAATTCATCAGTATGTTACATTCCATAAGCTAATTAATTACTATCAAATTACTTTCCGGTGAAAAAGAAAAGTTTTTCACCTAAAAGTATCGTGAGAAACAATCAGAAGCAGAGCTACAAGTAAGTGATAGGAGTGACAGTTGAGAAAAATCTGAACTTGTCACCCCTCGTGAACCGCACTAGTGTTCTAGTTGCTCCAAACACATATAACACCCACCATTAAGTTATTATGTCATTAGGTTCTTCACTTTTCTTCTCCTAGACCACTACACATATTTGCCTTTCGTATGTGTGCTGTTTTTCCTTACCTGCCCATTCTATTAATTAAACATTCTCGATTATCATTGTTTTATTTAAGTTTGAGACAAGAGGAAAGCAGTCTTGAGTCTGATATTTAGTTTAATAAACTATTAAATATATTTATACCTAGTTGAGAAATAAATTTTATTCATTTTGATGATTCTGATTTTCTCTGTTGCTTGGTATTTTTCATATAGTTTTATTATAGTTGTTTTAACTTGATTAAAATATTGAATTTGTTATCACTTTAATAATTAATTTGCTTCATTTAATCCATTCGGTAACTAAAGCTTGAGGATTATTTGGTAAATTCCTAGATAATGACAGTCTTGTCATTTAACTAGTTAGCTGGTAATTTACCAGCTAACTAGTTAATGACAACAACTTAAACATTATTAACACTTCTAGTTAATGACAGCTTTTTATACATTGCACATGTAACCAAGTTACGAACCAATACTCTATCTTTCCAAATGTAACTCAAAAAGTGACCATGAAATAAAATTTCTCATCAAAGTGCAGAAAATAGGTCGTAAAATAGATTATGAAAGTCCTATCCACCGGGTTGTGTTCAGAAGATTTGGGAATTCAAACCTGTTTTCTTATTTTGAACGTTATTTTACGGAAACATGTAGAAACTGGATTACGTGCACTCGGTAGAGCGCATACCCTCGCCTCCGCTTTGACTAGCTCTTCCAAAATTTAAGAAACTGGATAATATAACCAATCGTCCCATCAATTTTCATGCAATATGGTACCTACATTACTTTTTGAGTTATCGAGCTCTAAGTGAACTTGACATTTGACCAGATCGCTTCCAAAATTCTACCAGATCGTTCCTGGACATTGACCAATCGTCCCATCAAATTTCAGACAAATTGGTTGAATACTTTTTGAGTTATTGAGTTAAAAATGGCCTTGACCTTTTTTTTTGACCTTTGATCCGATTGCTCCCAAAATCTAACAAAATGGTTCCTTGATATTAATCAATCGTCCCACCTAGTTTCATGCAATATGGTTCAATACTTTTTGAGTTATATACGACCTTGACCGTTGACCGGGTCGCTCCCAAAATGTTAGCAGCAGGTCACTGGACATGGACCAATCGTCTCACCAAATTACAGGCAATTTAGTTGAGCACTTTTCAGTTAAGCGAATAACAAGATGATAAATAAATTCCGATGGAAATATAACCTTCTGCAAGTTGCGAAGATAATTATGGAGAAGAGAAACTCTTAAGATATGTTTTTGTTTAGAGAGAGGATAATTTTTGAAAGCATTATTTAATTTTTTATATAAAAGATTTAATATTCTATAGAAGGCTTTCGTTAACTAGGAAGCTGGTATAGAAGGTTGTAAATAATTAGGAAGCTGTAGATTACCAGCTTCATAGATGATGACAGGGCTGTCATTATCTATGAATTTACCGATTATTTACTTCACATGACTATGGAACATGTAGGGTTACGAACAATTTCTTTAAAAACTCAAAATCAGTAAATTAAGTGGATAGAACCAAAATAAAAGATACATCCCTGGACATCCACGAGTATAAACTTTCATGGATTAAAAAACGTGAAAAATATATTATAATTAATGAAATAGAAAAAAAAGTGATTAACAGAATAGAAATATGTAGTACATACCTAGGTAGGTACATACAATTATTTATATTTTCTTAGTTCGGAATTTGGTGAACAAACACAGATATAATAATTATTCTATATTTGTTGTTTTATTGTTTGTGTTATGGAAGTTTTATATCGATTTGGAAAGAAGAATAGAAATCTTTAGACCGATTAATAGAATCTAAATCAAATTTACGGTTATCCCAGGGATATGAATAGTTTTCTATGACTGGCTGGTCGATTTTTCTAGGGCAGACTTGTTTAAACTTTACAACAGCATTTAATCATTATATAAAAGCCAATTACGATAAATAATATTTAGCAATTCAATTTAAAACCATGTAAATTTTATTGAAAACGTACTACCTAATAATTTTTGTAGCCGTATATAGAGAATTAACTCATCAGAGACAAGCGCAATATAACGTATGTTGAAAATTAAGTAATGGCGTCAGTTGTGGGCGGTTCATATAAGAGAGTAATGGTTTGTGATAGTAAACTTATTAATGCTATATTATGAATTCTTAAATTATATAGAAGCAATAATATGATATCCAAAGTATCAAAATGCAAATAAAATTACATGAACAGTGTTTAACAGTAAATTAAACGGGACTTCAACAATTAATGACGTAATAGTGGGCGGTCGTTAGCGTGGCGGGCAGGCGGAGCCTAATTTTACACCAAAATACACTCCACCAAACTACACGTAGGTACTCCAAAGAACTCTTACTCGATTAAACATTACGCCATTCTAGGGGTATCTATTCTATTTTATTTCACTTTAGATGTTTCCATAAAATTTTCTTCCAAACTAATCTTTTCTTAATTAATTTATTTCTAAATAGTTTACTTGTTTAAATGAGATTCCAAATTGTTTTACTGAACTTAATTTTTTCCTAAATAGAATATTTTGAAATATTTAGTTCTAAATAATGTTTTCCAAATAAAAATAATTCAAATTGTTTCACTACATTTTAGTAGTATCCAAAAAATAGGTTTCGTGAATATTTTACTTTAAATTATGATACTTCATTTAATTTCCCTTCATTCATATAGTTTCTAAAATACGTGTTTCTAAATTGGGTTATACCTATCGTAATATTTTACCTCAAATGGGTGTCACCCAGCTTGAAAAGTTCTAGGTAAATTGCTCGAAAACAATTGCTCGAAAGACAATTGCTCGAAAAACAATTTCTCGAACGAACAATTGCTCGAAAACAATTGCTCGTAAACAATTGTTCGAAAGACAATTGCTCGAAAGACAATTGCTCGAAAAACAATTTCTCGAACGAACAATTGCTCGAAAACAATTGCTCGAAAAACAATTGCTCGAATGAACAATTGCTCGAAAGCCAATTGCTCGAAAAACAATTTCTCGAACGAACAATTGCTCGAATGAACAATTGCTCGAAAACAATTGTTCGAAAGACAATTGCTCGAAAGACAATTGCTCGAAAAACAATTTCTCGAACGAACAATTGCTCGAAAACAATTGCTCGAAAAACAATTGCTCGAATGAACAATTGCTCGAAAAACAATTTCTCGAACGAACAATTGCTCGAATGAACAATTGCTCGAATTATCAAATTGCTCGAATGAACAAAATTGCTCGAATTATAAAATTACATTGTTTTCGATTTTATAAAAGTCAGTTATTCATGAAGTGGAACTGCACCTAACAATCCTTGTTTCTTTTTAGTAATTGATCATTAATCATTCTATAAATGATTTTAATTATTACTCATTCTGCATAATCTTTTTTTTTAGACCGTTTGTGTCATCTCGTATGTAACATGTGAATTGAAATCATGTGGTGAATCACTACTATTCATGTTTTTTTATCATAAAACCTGAAAATTTATTTATTACTAGCCTATCTGTATGTGGCACCTCAATCGGTGAAATAACTCAAAGTTATGGCAGATTTTTAATAAATCTAAAAATTTTTTCGGGTTTTATAAAAAAAAATGAATAGTACTGATTCACCACATGATTCCAATTCACATGTTACACACGAGATGACACAAACGGTCTAAAAAAATAGATTATGCAGAATGAGTAATAATTAAAATCATTCATAAAATGATAACTGCACAGAGAAAACAGTATTCTCATATCTAATGGGTCATTAATTTATGCTTTGAATCAATTTATTACGTGATTTGGTTGGACTTTATTCATGTTTTCATGTGTGTTAAAACAACTATGACATGGTGTGTCATCAAATATTAGTTAATTCAATTCATTTTATAGATTGAATCAACTTACTAAGAGAGTTAAAAGTTACTTTTTTGAGAATTTTAAAGTATGTTGAAACAATTATGACAGAGTGTATTGTAATAACTCACAAAGACTGTTAATTCAATGTATCTGGTTTATAAATACTTTTTTAAGTTTAGGAGTGAGTCAAAACGAGTGTTTTGCTTTAACTAACGTCAATTTCACTACTTTTAAGTAGTACCTGCAACTCACCACGTAGGTAGGCGCAAAAATAACCCATTCATATGAGTCAAAACAAAACAAATTTGATTTGATTCAGGGAATCCTTTCTCTGTGTGTGATCAATTACTAAAAAGAAACCAGGACTGTTAGGTACAGCTCCACTTCATGAATAACTGACTTTTATAAAATCTAAAACTGTGTAATTTTATAATTCGAGCAATTTGATAATTCGAGCAATTGTTCGTTCGAGTAATTGTTTTTCGAGCAATTGTCTTTCGAGCAATTGTTCTTTCGAGCAATTGTCTTTCGAGCAATAATTATTGTTCTTTTGAGCAATTGTTCATTCGAGCAATTGTTTTTCGAGCAATTGTTTTTCGAGCAATTGTCTTTCGAGCAATTGTTCTTTCGAGCAATTGTTCATTCGAGCAATTGTTCATTCGAGCAATTGTTCTTTCGAGCAATTGTCTTTCGAGCAATAATTATTGTTCTTTTGAGCAATTGTTCATTCGAGCAATTGTTTTTCGAGCAATTGTTTTTCGAGCAATTGTTCTTTCGAGCAATTGTTCATTCGAGCAATTGTTCTTTCGAGCAATTGTTCATTCGAGCAATTGTTTTTCGAGCAATTGTTTTCGAGCAATTGTTTTTCGAGCAATTGTTTTCGAGCAATTGTCTTTCGAGCAATTGTTTTCGAGCAATTGTCTTTCGAGCAATTGTTTTCGAGCAATTTACCGGCTACCAGCTTGAGGAGCAGCCTACATGAAAATATAGTCATTTTTATCAGACTAGATATTTAGCTACCTAACTTACCAAATACCCAAATATTGAATATTAAACTTATTCATAAGTTAATTTGTAACTTTGTAGTCTTTATCTGAAACTTTGTATTTCGAAACGTTTTGATATGCCAAACGTTTATCAAATAGCAGTTTTCATCAGTTTGGTGATACAGTTAATTGACGGTACAATGATACATCAAGTTGTTGAGAAGACTCGAGATATTCTCTTGGAACATTCACAGAAAAGGAACCCTAGTTAACAATTACAAGGATAGTTCAGTGGCATAGTTAACAATTACAAGGATAGTTCAGTGGCATAGTTAACAATTACAAGGATAGTTTAGTGGCATAGTTAACAATTACAAGGATAGTTCAGTGGCATAGTTAACAATTACAAGGATAGTTCAGTGGCATAGTTAACAATTACAAGGTTAGTTCAGTGGCATAGTTAACAATTACAAAGATAGTTCAGTGGCATAGTTAACAATTACAAGGATAGTTCAGTGGCATAGTTAACAATTACAAGGATAGTTCAGTGGCATAGTTAACAATTACAAGGATAGTTCAGTGGCATAGTTAACAATTACAAGGATAGTTTAGTGGCATAGTTAACAATTACAAGGATAGTTCAGTGGCATAGTTAACAATTACAAGGATAGTTCAGTGGCATAGTTAACAATTACAAGGATAGTTCAGTGGCATAGTTAACAATTACAAGGATAGTTCAGTGGCATAGTTAACAATTACAAGGATAGTTCAGTGGCATAGTTAACAATTACAAGGATAGTTCAGTGGCATAGTTAACAATTACAAGGATAGTTTAGTGGCATAGTTAACAATTACAAGGATAGTTCAGTGGCATAGTTAACAATTACAAGGTTAGTTTAGTGGCATAGTTAACAATTACAAGGATAGTTCAGTGGCATAGTTAACAATTACAAGGATAGTTCAGTGGCATAGTTAACAATTACAAGGTTAGTTCAGTGGCATAGTTAACAATTACAAGGATAGTTTAGTGGCATAGTTAACAATTACAAGGATAGTTCAGTGGCATAGTTAACAATTACAAGGATAGTTCAGTGGCATAGTTAACAATTACAAGGATAGTTCAGTGGCATAGTTAACAATTACAAGGATAGTTCAGTGGCATAGTTAACAATTACAAGGATAGTTCAGTGGCATAGTTAACAATTACAAGGTTAGTTCAGTGGCATAGTTAACAATTACAAGGATAGTTTAGTGGCATAGTTAACAATTACAAGGATAGTTCAGTGGCATAGTTAACAATTACAAGGTTAGTTTAGTGGCATAGTTAACAATTACAAGGATAGTTCAGTGGCATAGTTAACAATTACAAGGATAGTTCAGTAGCATAGTTAACAATTACAAGGATAGTTCAGTGGCATAGTTAACAATTACAAGGTTAGTTCAGTGGCATAGTTAACAATTACAAGGATAGTTCAGTGGCATAGTTAACAATTACAAAGATAGTTCAGTGGCATAGTTAACAATTACAAGGATAGTTCAGTGGCATAGTTAACAATTACAAGGATAGTTTAGTGGCATAGTTAACAATTACAAGGATAGTTCAGTGGCATAGTTAACAATTACAAGGTTAGTTCAGTGGCATAGTTAACAATTACAAGGATAGTTTAGTGGCATAGTTAACAATTACAAGGTTAGTTAAGTGGCATAGTTAACAATTACAAGGATAGTTCAGTGGCATAGTTAACAATTACAAGGATAGTTCAGTGGCATAGTTAACAATTACAAGGATAGTTCAGTGGCATAGTTAACAATTACAAGGATAGTTCAGTGGCATAGTTAACAATTACAAGGTTAGTTCAGTGGCATAGTTAACAATTACAAGGATAGTTCAGTGGCATAGTTAACAATTACAAGGATAGTTTAGTGGCATAGTTAACAATTACAAGGATAGTTCAGTGGCATAGTTAACAATTACAAGGATAGTTCAGTGGCATAGTTAACAATTACAAGGATAGTTTAGTGGCATAGTTAACAATTACAAGGATAGTTCAGTGGCATAGTTAACAATTACAAGGATAGTTCAGTGGCATAGTTAACAATTACAAGGTTAGTTCAGTGGCATAGTTAACAATT
The DNA here is from genome assembly GCA_947561585.1 of Caprella mutica. Lineage (NCBI taxonomy): Eukaryota > Metazoa > Arthropoda > Malacostraca > Amphipoda > Caprellidae > Caprella > Caprella mutica. The sequence goes on from CANNZV010001344.1 coordinate 12,492, forward strand.
ACAAGGTTAGTTCAGTGGCATAGTTAACAATTACAAGGATAGTTCAGTGGCATAGTTAACAATTACAAGGATAGTTTAGTGGCATAGTTAACAATTACAAGGATAGTTCAGTGGCATAGTTAACAATTACAAGGATAGTTCAGTGGCATAGTTAACAATAACAAGGATAGTTCAGTGGCATAGTTAACAATTACAAGGTTAGTTTAGTGGCATAGTTAACAATTACAAGGATAGTTCAGTGGCATAGTTAACATTTTTTTTTTTTTTTTTTATTAGGGGGTTTAACGTCTGCTTCGGAACCAAAGGCCATATCGCTGACGTCAAAAGGAAATTAAATACAAGGGACTGGAAGAAGCAGTCAGAGAGGAAAGTGGCTCCATGAACAAAGTCATTTACCACCGTCGGTGACAAGCTCATGGATGCAGAAAAGCTACTCCGTGAATACAGTCACTTACCAAGGAATGTGACGAAACGGGACACAAGCACCGGTGGCTGCACTCACAGATGGAAGAGGAAAATGAAGAGGTGATAGTAAATGAAGCCTACGAGCCTACCTAACACAAAATCTAAGACCTCGTAGTTGAAGAGCATAACCCTAGCGCTATCCTCTAAACTGCAAGTAGCGTTAAAAGGCATAGTTAACAATTACAAGGATAGTTCAGTGGCATAGTTAACAATTACAAGGTTAGTTCAGTGGCATAGTTAACAATTACAAGGATAGTTCAGTGGCATAGTTAACAATTACAAGGATAGTTTAGTGGCATAGTTAACAATTACAAGGTTAGTTCAGTGGCATAGTTAACAATTACAAGGATAGTTCAGTGGCATAGTTAACAATTACAAGGATAGTTCAGTGGCATAGTTAACAATTACAAAGATAGTTCAGTGGCATAGTTAACAATTACAAGGTTAGTTCAGTGAAATCTGATTACCAAGTGAACCAAGAGCTTTTCTGATTTAGGAATACGTTTATAAGTGATACTTCATAGTTAATCAGATATCTGATTTAATGTTATGGAGATATTTACCTACAATGCAGACATACGAATTTATTTACAATACAGATGCTCTTGTCATCACTTAGATCATTGATACTTGGTTATTATGCAGATATATCTGCATTACTATAAATAGCTTTGATATTTAAATATCAATCAGTAAATATGGTACATGAAATTGGGAAAATCATAAACTCAAATTAAATGAACATCTTTATTATATCAACTTATATTATTAAACATTATTATAATTATTAATAAATAAATGATATTATAATTATTAACAAATATCATTACTATATAAATATCATTCAAATTATTAATATATAAATACTATTAGAATTATTAATTTTCTTTACCATAAATATTATGGAACAATATCAAATAGTTTCTAATAATATATATAGCAAATATATATTATTTTATGTGTTGAATGTAAGTACCCAATAGAGAAGATACTAAATAAATGGCAGAGAGTGATATTCAAGACATTATATCAATTTGATGAAAAGCTATGACGTTGGCATCAGCTGTCCACACATATATACCAGTTGCTTCCTATTATTATTTAAAAGTGATATTTCTGAACTCAATGATACGAGGACAGAAAAGTCAATTCCGTATCTAAATAGCTTAAGTTGTCAAGTAATAGCTGACTAAAATAGCTACAACCCATTCAATGCAGAACATGATATGAATTTATCACAATTAATTGATTTGAACTTTTAGAGTCAACTGTATATAGAGCTCTTTCGCTATCATCTAAACAGCAGTGACTGGAAGTTACAGCAACAGATTTCGGTGTGATCTGGTGAAAAACCTCTGTAGTAATGTCCAAAGATGAGGACATTCAAATTGAAAATGATAGCAGAGATGCAGTAGCTACTTGATATGGGCAAATGTCTACAGCTATGAGAAATTTTAGATTTGACAAAGTGAATAATTCCTGCAGTTCCTTTTACTTTGAAGGTAGGAGACTGAAGGTTGAACCCGAATTCACCCTTCCTTTCTCTGCAAAACGCCATATCACCATCGTCCTGTGGTTAGTAAGGAAGATGAGCAATTAGTTCTAATAGTTCATAACAATATTATTAAATTGATGAACAACATAGCTAGCTACAAAATTAATTTGACATTCTTTTTAAACTGATCTTTGTACTGATTGCCTTTTATTCAATTTAGGTTAATTATTAATTCAACGTTGAAGAGAAGGTACAGCATAGATTTGAAAATATCATATTAGGAAATATAATATAAATTTATTATAAACAAATAGAAATAATATGCAGAAGACATTTTAGCAACCGCGGAAAATAATTGAACGTTGAGTTTGTAACCATTTCTTGAAAATATGGACATTTTCTTCATGCTAATTTACTTCGACCTTTCCAATGAAAAGTGTAATCTGTACTTACCAACACAAATTTTTGAGGCCCTGTTTCTGCAGTTGTTGCTTTCCAAGGGAACTTCTTTGAAAGTCTGAACTGGACAAGACAGAGCCCCCACAAATGAATGGAATTTAGCCACATTAAAGACATCTGGAATAATAATATTTCACAATTAATTATTCATTAACTTATCAATCTTTAATTATAGTTATTTTCATTGCCTTTAATATCTTATCAATCACAGAATAGTTGCAATTACAAAATTCCATCATGCTTATATTAGTAATTAGTAAGGAGTTAGCTGGTCAAATTTTGAAATCAATGAGATTCAATAGCTAGCTATATAACAATTAAATAAATATGCTTGTAGAAGAGAAAATTAATATGAGAAAAAAATCAATTGAATAGCTACTAGCTATAATAAGATTTGATCAACTATAGAAATCACATTAAAAGAAGAGTTAGCTATTGCTTTAGATAACAATGTACAGCTACTTAGCTTGCTAGTTCATTTGATATCTTGTTAAGGAGAATAATATCAATTAAATATCTACTACCTGGTTATCTAATAGTTAGAGCTAGCTAATTATTTACACCTAGTGTCCTATTCACTGATTTAGTGCTCCTAACTATTTTTATCTATGAAGTAAATACTAGGTATGAAGATTTACACAATCTTTAATAGTCACCACTCACCTTGATTTAAATTTTCATCATGCAGATCGAGCTTAAAGCATTGTCTCAACTCTGATGACTCTAGGCCACTTCAAAAAGGAGTGATTTCTTGCTGGGAACAGATAAGTTCAACCTGAAATGAAAATTCATAGAAATAATTAGTAGAAACTAGAAAGGTAATATTTAATTTATTTAATTGGGAGTTGAACATTTACTTAGGAACAAGAAGCCAAATTGCTGATATTAAAAATAAATTTAATGCAATTGACATTAAAGAAGCAAACAGAGAAAGAATTAGCTAGTTATAAAAAACAATGTCACTAGCTATTTTTACATCTTAAAATATGGTAGCAACTTATATTCCTCTAGTCAGAATAATTTGATTAAGATGATAGGTACTGTTATAGGTAGCTAAGCTCAACTTAATTTCAAACAGTTTAGCTCCTTTAAGACTAAAACTTGAAAATCCAAGAAATCTAGCTATAAAATGATTATTATTTGTGTAGTTAGCTACTGACCATTTCGTAAAATGAGAATATCAAATATCTCAATAGGGGCTATCGATACATATAAGCAGAGGCATAGCTACATATAAGCAGATAAATATAATATAACATTATAGATTTATAGTAAGAAAAAGCATAATATTCACATACCTGGCAGAAAATGAAATGAGAACCATCAAAGAACCAAATTGCAGCAAAGAGTCGGATGATCACACTGCAACATAAACTGTAGGTTTCTGATTTGTTTTTTGTAATTCTGTATGTAGCGACTCAAGGGGATTTTCATAGTAGAGAGCTATTAGCTATATAAATAGCTAAATATAAAATTAAAGATAAACATTTGATGTAGCATAATAGCTATAGCTACGTCTGAAATAGAAAGTGAACTTGAAATTATACTTATAATGACCATTATAATTATATATAATTCATATAGAACAAATAAAGACTAATTCTGATAATTTTAGATAGCTACAATGATTGATAAAAATTATTTTTAGGAGAACAGTTATGCTACCTAACAGATGAATTTCTTAGCTAAATGCAGCAGATTTAAAATTTCTATTGTTTTTCACCATTCATGCATAGGTCGCTATTCCAACAGTTGACATGATCTAGCTATGTATCAATAAAAGATCATTTTCATCATAAATTTAAATGTCAACAGATGTCATTACACTGAAATTTGAATGAAGACTGCCACAGTGCCACTGGTAGGCTACTAACAGCCTTAGGCTGTGCGCAGACCAAAAGCGTTTTCGCGTGAAGTGGGCAGGAAAGCTTGCGGGCATGAACCGTGCTACATGTTATTCCTATTGAACTGCGCACACACAAAGTATCAAGAGCGAGCGCGAAAGCTTGCATTAAAGCTTGAAAGCGACAACTGACTCCGAAGATGGTTTCACGCTGCACGAGAAGCAAGCAGTTACTTGCCAGATGTCACTCGAGGAGGGTGTGTGTATCTCCGCACCAAAAAAATGATAACCACTGCAATTATACTTTAACGGTTATATTTTTTTTCGCTTTTATTTTTTATTATTAACAGTTTAATTAATTAATATCATATGTTGATAGTTAATACTTAATACCAACAATTTTAGAGACAAGCATGGTTAAAAATATTATTACCTGGGTACCAAGCTGATTATATAATATATATGCTTAATTAGATACCTAGGGACGATACATAATATAAATATTTTTCTAGATATTTTATAAAGCCGATTACATACCTAATATAATATTATACCTTGATATCTAACCTGAGTTACACAATATAATACCTAGTGCATATCTAGAGAAACGTCTCGGTTATCAGACACTTCTAGTACTCGCAAAGTGGGAGTTTTCGTAGATCATGATAGGTCCATCAAAATTTAAATTTCGTATATTTCCATTATCCACGTAGATATACGTTTTACGCTCACATACAAATACTGATTCCTATAATAAATAGAATACTGCATGTTTTAATATTCACTAGGTACCTACTACCTATGTTTACTACCTAATATAATTAGGAAAAACAACCAAATAATTCATACCTATTTATAAGATAAGCTCTAAGTTATGGGACTGTTACACATTTACGAGCAAGTAATAAAAAACTAATGTTTGCAATGAGAGGTAAATAATAATTAAAATAGTTATCTAAGATATATTGATTATAATTAATAGTGTCCGAAAATGTGGAACTGTTCGATAATCCGGAACTTACCCTAGTCAGTACCTAATACCTAGGTATATAGTATTGTAAATAACTTATCACATTTGTTCTTAAATATAAATATTTATTTAATTTTACTTATAAAAAATTCAATCAAATAATATAAATACACTACTAAACAATGAATTCAATCATTCATATCTAAATTGATAATAATTATCAAATTTACTCCATATATCACATATATTCTTTCAAATAACAGTCGCGAACAATTCGATTCCTGTGTTCGGGGACAAAAATATATTAAATAAGCGAGGGATTGAGTTATTTTGTTTTGAATTAAGTTAAGTTTGATTATTTTAAGTTTATTTAAATACAAGTATATGAAAAGTTATAATTAACCTGTTATTAAAAAGTGAAAAAAATATAACCGTTAAAGTATAATCGCAATGGTTATCATTTTTATTTGGTGCGGAGATACACACACCCTCCCCAAGTGACATTTGGCAGGTAACTGCTTGCTTCCCGCTCTGTGAATTCACGCGTTTGGTATGAGCCCCTCATTTTTTCACGCAAGCAAGCTTGCTCGCAATAACGCTTTTAGTTTGCGCGCAGCCTTATGCATTAAGTAGCTAAACAGAGACTTAAACTGATAATCAAATTGCACAATAATGTACCTTTTTGCAAAAATAAAATCATTGAAATTCCTATGACAGTTGCTATATGTATCTATACCAATAAACATTGCATATGCTATTAATATAAAGATTAATTAGGTGTTGCTTATGAAAAATAATTTAAAATTACATGTCAATGCTGCGTTGTAAAATTACAGAAACTGGTAAAGTGTTCACCAAGAATTATGGAAAGCGCGTCCATGTCGCCAAATATCTTTGCAGACACTTTTTGAGGGAAAATTTATCTTTGCAAGATCTTGGAGACAAATTCCTATGTTTACATGTTATTATTGAAGACATTTTAGAGAATTTTGGTGATTTTAGACAGATTTGAAAATATTTGGAGACAAAATGTTCTCAAAATAAAATCTTAAGACAGATTTGACACGCTTTGCAGACTGGTGTCTGAGTGAGCAGTAAATACAGGATGAAATTAAATTAAATAATGATTGTTCAATCAGAAAATATAGAAAATGTCCCATACTCTGAAGACTTGCTGCATTGCAAGGTATCTAAGGACAGTCCGACAGACTAGAGCTCTTGATGTACCTAATGTCTAATGATGTAACTGCCAAATGGTAATATATTAATAATTAGCCAATGCCCAATTGTTAACTTACAAAATTGCAGAATGAACCTAATTTAGAAATTTCAGAATGATAGAATCTATTGAGAGAAATCTTACAATTATTAGTTTAATTGCATAACTGTCTGATTATGTAAAATTGTAAATATAGTGATTTCTAAGACAAATTAACAAATTTCTGACAAATTGCATATGGTACAGAGTGTCAGTATCTCCCTTTTAAGTTTCAGTCAGTCTCAAAATGTGGGGCATTATTAACATTTTATGTGTGATTATTAACATCCAGGTAATAAAGCATGTCAAACTCGCCATTTTAATGGTGAGTCTGTGACAGTTATTTTGAGCCCTTCTTTTGCAAATGGTGAGAAATATCTGATTTTCCCCTATGCTACAAATTTAATGTTATTTTGGGGAGAATTCATGGTAATTTGATCACTTTGGTGAGAAATTTGGTGATTTTTGGAGAGCTGGAGAGACTAATGGAGAGTTTACGAGCCATACTAATAATACTCTTTCACTTGGATTAACATACCTACAATAGTAGATTGGTAGTAGCCGGTACCTATATGATGCTATATCCCTAAGAATCACTCTCAGATTCAGCCAGTTCGCAGAATATGGAACATTTTTCCAAGACTCTCTGCGGGAGTTTTTGATTGAATTTTAGAAATTGGAGATCTCTGCGGGAGATCTTGAATTAATTCCTATGTTACCATTAATTTAGCTGCGGGAGATTTTGAATTAATTCCTATGTTACCATTAATTTAGCTGCGGGAGATTCTGAATCTGCTGCTGAGAGTCAGAGAGTAGCTCTCTCTCAATTTAAAGTCTCTGCGGGAGAAGAGACACATTCTGCAGACTGGAGAGTCAGCGAGTCAGTAGCGACCATTAGCTAATGAGGCCATGGCCCATTGCTAGCAAGCCAGACTGCCAGTCTGCAGAATGTGTCTCTTCTCCCGCAGAGATTTTATTTTGAGAGAGAGTCATTCTCTGACTCTCAGCAGCAGATTCAAAATCTCCCGCAGCTAAATTAATGGTAACATAGGAATTAATTCAAGATCTCCCGCAGAGATCTCCAATTTCTAAAAATTCAATCAAAAACTCCCGCAGAGAGTCTTGGAAAAATGTTCCATATTCTGCAGACTGGCTGGTAGACTGCAGAAAGTGGTAATCTGTACTACAAGATATCCTCTATTTTGCCATTTGGTGTCTATTCTCAGTAACTAAATACATGTAAATTTAAGAGAAACTAAGGATTATTCACTCAGAAAATGTCCCATATTCTGCTGACTGGCAAGCCAGTAGGCAGTAACCAGGCTGCAACCCTGCAAGCTGTGGTTGCTGCCAGTGTCTGCCACTTGTCAGCAACAGCAAGGCCAGCCGGCCAGGCACCAGGCAACATATATAAGTTACAGTTGTCTAAATTTTGAAGCAAAATTGTGTGTAAAAAAATACCACCTAAATGCAGAGGACTCTCAAACATTTTTAGGTACTTGCCAGTCTCCAATTTTCTTTTTATATATTAGCAACAACAATGATTGTAGCATAGGAAAAATCAGAAAAAAAAAAAATATATATTATTTTCAATTTTTCCTTTCTCTACAGGAGACTAAAGTCCTTTCTAATTTATTGACGAGCATTCCCACTCGTACCTACTTAACCACAAATTCACAAAACTAGGTAACTATGAAAACTTGGCTAAATTAATTTGTCTCATAAAATCAGTATATTTTCATAATCAGTATTTCAATATTTGGAAATTAAAGGGAATATTGGATTAGGAATGATAAAATATCCATTTTGGTTCTTCATACTAGATACTTTTATATTGAATTTTATATTGGAATTTCAAGAAAGATTCACTCTGTCTAATTAATTAATGGTGCATTCCCGTGCTGAAGAACTCGAAGGACGTCCCTCAGTTCTACGAGAACCAACCGTTCCCGTGACGAAGAACGTGACACGGTAGATAGTACATCGAACTGTCCCTCTTGGCAGCCGTGACGTCACAAACGTAAACAAACAAATGAAAAGAGCGGGAGAAACACCTGTTCTTATTTGTAAATTAATAAAATTGATAATTGTCATAATATTACATGTTTTTAGATTAATTGATAATAAATTAAACAAGTTTAAACCCACCAAACCAAATTAGTACTTTTACTTTACTTTACTGCCAGATTGAAGAGGATGTTGCAGCACGCTGCAGGGCCTCTTGGATCCCATCTACTTGTATCTATGCTTTACAGGTCATCGAGTCTGCCAGTCTCCCTCAGGTAAGTTGACAGTGCTTTGATGATCTCCTTGTTTATATTCTCAGGATAGTCCTCTCCTCCAAGAACAAGCTTCAATGTGAGATCTCTTACTCTTCTGGTTAGTTTAATTATCTTTATGTAGAGTTGGCCACGTTGCACTCTGTATTTGTTGCATTTCAGTAGAAAGTGTTCAATTGTTTCTTCTTCCTTGCAGTGGCTGCACAATTCACTTGGATATTTCCCAATTTTACACAGGTATTTGTTGAGTCCAGCGTGACCCATTCTGAGTCTGAAGATGGCTGTGTCAGTTTTTCGGTTTCCTGTGTTGACAGGTGGCTGAACTGTTAAATTGTCTTTAATTTGTTTGAGGAAGAGACCCTTCCGTTCTTGCAGGCAGGCTTGAGACCAAGAAGTGCTCCAAAAACGCTTTTGGTTTTGTTTTAATTTGTTGAGAAGGTCCTCTTTGTGCAGTCGATACATTGTTGATTTGTCATTTTCATGGCCTTTTTTTGCAGTCATGTCAGCAATTACATTTCCCTTTATACCCACATGCGCTTTAACCCAATGTAGGAGTATTTTTCTATGCTTAAGGAGTTTGTACATTGTCTGTTTGATTTTTTCTTTAATGTCAAGGTATGTCTTGTTCATGTTTTCTATCAGTTGTAGAGCAGTAATGGAGTCTGAGAAGATTACACAATCTCCTCGTATGTTAGTATCAACATATTCTACACTTTTATGTATTGCAAACAGTTCTATTCCTAAAATGGAATGTTGTGGGTTGAGTTTCCACGAAACAGCTTTGTTTTTACTTGGTATAAAGATCCCAGCAGCAGCTGACAGGGAATCCTGTGTTCTTCTGGAACCATCTGAATAAATACATGTGAAATTTGAATAATGAAGATTAATGTATTCATTGAAGTTCTCATCATTTTGGTATGCAGTAGGAAGATCCATGACTATACTATCTGCCAAGGACTCCCACGGTGGTATATTTGAGAGTCTTGGTAGACCTTGTCTGCTAAGATTCTCTATGTCGTATCTATTCAGGAGTATCCTTTGCTTCTCTATATCTATGCTTTTGAGGACAGTATCGGTTGTTTCATTTTCAGATGGCTTAAAGTGAAGTTTGATCAGTGATTTTGCAACTAGATAATCATAGTTTAATTTCAGTGGGGCAATGTTTGTTTCAGCTTGGAGAGATAGGCCAAGTAATAAAGCATGTCCAAACTCGCCATTTTAATGGCGAGTTTGTGACAGTTATTTTGAGCCCTTCAATTGCAAATGGCGAGTTTTATCTATTTTTCTCCTATGCTTCAATGTTATTTTGGAGAGAATTAATGATAATTTGATCATTTTGGAGAGAAATTGTTGAATTTTGGAGAGAGCTGGAGAGAGAAATGGTGAGTTTATGAGACATACTATTTTACTTGGGAGATAGGATGGGAGTTGAGCGTCTTGCTCCCAAGATGAGTCTCAAACAACAGTTTTCCACAGTCTGTATCCCAGTCTGTATTTGGTGCACAAAATCTCACTGACTTTCTCAAAAAGCTGAAAAAATCCACCATAAATTTTCAGTATTTTTGCTGATCCACCAACATTTTCCCAATTTATCCACCGAAAATTAATGGTAACATAGGAATAAATAGCTAAAAATCCACCGACTTTGCCAGAATATTATTTTCATAGGTGAAAAAATTCCACCGACATGTCGATGGAATTTACCACGAAATACAGACTGGTCTGTATCTTTTTGATGTTGGTATCACATGAAGATGAAAAGGTGACAGCACCATAGTTTAATTTAGATCTTATATAAGCAACCAAGTAAAATAGTGTGGCTCACAAACTCACCAATTATCTCTCCAGCTCTCTCCAAATGGAGCTAAATTTCTCTCCAAATTGATCAAATTATCAAAAATTCTTTCCAAATTAACATTATAGCATAGGAGAAAATTAGATATTCCTCACCATTTGGAATTGGAGAGGTCAAAAATCTTCTCACAAACTCGCCATCATATTGGCGAGTTTGGACATACTTTACTACCTGGATAAGCAACATAAAGTGTTCTAAGGATGTCGTGTGATGCACCATATCTTGATGAAGCGAGGGCTTTTATAACGTCAGCCAAGTAAAATAGTATGTCTCATAAACTCTCCATTTGTGATTTGTCTCTCCAGCTCTCTCTCCAAAATTCAACAAATTCTCTCCAAAATGATCAAATTATCATTAATTCTCTCCAAAATAACATTGTAGCATAGGAGAAAAATAGATAAAACTCGCCATTTGCAATTGAAGGACTCAAAATAACTGTCACAAACTCGCCATTAAAATGGCGAGTTTGGACGTGCTTTATTACTTGGAACGTCAGCACGTCTAGAGCAGTCTTTTACAAGATTATTCACATGTGCTTTCCATTTGAGTAAAGGGGCATCAAACAGAATACCAAGAAGTCTCTGCTCACTGACATTCTCATTTCTCAATTGGTTCATCATTAATACTTAATAGTTAGATAGGGAGTGTATAACTTTCTTTTTCTTGTAAAGATTTGCATTTTAGTCTTAGTTGTGCTCAGCTCAAATCCCCAAGTGTTGAACCAGTCAGAGAGCTTGGTGAGATGTTCTTGTAGCTTATGTTCTAGTCTCTCTCCATCTTCTTCAGTTATGGCGATGGTGATGTCATCAGCAAAGATATAGGTACTCACATCATCTTCAGTTGGAATATCATGCATCATTATATTGAATAATAAGGGGCTGAGTACTCCTCCCTGAGGAACACCAGACTCAACATTTAATTCCTCAGAAACTGTCCCATGCAAGACCACAGACTGTGTTCTATTCAGCAAGTAGCTGGCTAGCCATCTCAGTAAGGCTCCGTCAATATTTAGTTTTGCTAATTTGTACAGGAGTCCTTGCCTCCAAACTCTGTCGAATGCAGCTTTTAAATCTAAATAGATCACTCCGCAGCATTTTGATGTTTCAATCGAATTTATGATCTTGCATTTTAGATTAATAATCACATCTTCAGTTCCTTGTCCAGGTCTGAACCCATATTGAGCAGAGTTAAGTAGGTTGTTCTTTTCGATGTGAAACTCCAATCGCTTCTTAACTATTCTTTCCAACAATTTCCCCAGACATGTAAGTAAAGTTATTGGTCGGTATGATGAACCTAGTTCTTTTGGTTTGTGTTGTTTTAATATTAGAGTCACATAGCCATATTTCCATGAGTTTGGAAATATTCCTGTCTTGATGCTCTAAACCAAATTAGTGATTGTTAATATCCCTAATTAACTAGTGACATCAATTCCTAAACCACGGAATCGTACACATTGAAGTGTTTGCACGGGAACGCTAACCGAGGGACCGTACTTCAGGTGCGTTCCCGTGCTGAAGAACTCGAAGAACGTTCCTTCAAGGTACAAAGTACGGTCCCTCGGTTAGCGTTCCCGTGCAACCACTTCAATGTGTACGATTCCGTGGTTTAGGAATTAATATCACTAATTAATTAGGGATATTAACAATCAATAATTTGGTTTGGTTGGTTTAATTAATTATCAATTAATCTCAAAACATGTAATATTATGTCAATTATGAATTTTATTAATTTACAAATAAGAACAGGTGTTTCATCCGCCCTATTCGTTTGTTTGTTTACGTTTGTGACGTCACGGCTGCCAAGAGGGACAGCTCGACGTACTACCTACCGTGTCGTCGAGTTCCACGAACTTGACGAACGTTCTTCATCACGGGAACGGTTTGTTCTCGTAGAATTGAGGGACGTCCTTCGAGTTCTTCATCACGGGAACGCACCATTCGTACCTTGAACTTTTGAAGGAACGTTCTTCGAGTTCTTCAGCACAGGAACGCACCATTAGCCTCAGGTACCTAGTAGGTAGCAAGGCTTATATACTATAATAAGGTTGACCAGACGCCATTTTCTGCCAGACGTACGATTGCCGGGCACCCAAGCCGATAATAAAGCATGTAAATCAACAAGATATTACCTGTATATTAATATTTTATCCGTTTTTTGACTAAAAGTTATGACTAAATTATTAGAAAAAATAAGTACCTTGCTATATCATACACTTTCCTCACTTATTTTATTTTATTTTCCATGATAATTACCGAATTGGAAGTGATAGTGACGCAACCAAGTATATTTGGAAAGGTTACTAACTAACTTTAGTAACTTATAACTACTTTAAGATAAATTGTGAGAAATGGTTACTAACTACATATTCAAAAACCCTCTATGGTATTAGCTACTTAAAATTCACCATTATTAATTATTATTAGTCAAATTAATTTAATACTAATGTTAAAACAATTAACCTACCGTAACCTAGTTAGTATACTACTACCATCCTAGGTCGTTAGTTTATCTAGCTGGCGTACCTTTTAATGTTTATTAACTATTAGGTAGCTAAATACCTATTTAGGCTATTTTATTAAGTTTAAAATAGAACAAAAGGTTAATATTCGTGGAATCTACAGAAACGTGGGTGCCCGGACGAGGATTCTGAGGTTGCTAAAATGTCTAATTTGCGGACTTACTTACTTACTTGATACTTGATGACACTCCATCTTCCAGAGACTGTCCTTCTGACAGAGTGTCTTTTCAGGATAATGGCATTCGCAACGCCTCCCTACAGATTAGCCTATCCTACGCTAATCCTATCAATCTCTTCCTCTCATCCCATGCATCTCTAATGTATCCCTTAACAACCCCCACCCCTATCCCCCCAAACCCCAGAGCATCCCTCACACTTCCGACACCATAGCCCTCCCTCACCCCCCTCAGCCTCTCACACCCGGCCAGAAAGTGCTCCAAGTCTTCCTCCTCCAACCCACACAACGGACACTCCACTCTCCCACCCACAAACCTCTCCCTCCATCCCAATCTCAACGTGTTACTCCTTGCCCTGAACAACAGCACCGAATCCCAACCATTATCATAGATATCACCGCTCCCAATTCCAACCTTCCACCTATATTCTCTAATAGAACTCTTGCTCTCTATCTCCCTTCTCCATCTTGTCTCCTCCCATTGATTCACTCTTCTAGTTATTTCCATTCCCTCAACCTCACCCAAACCCCCCCACCCCAATCCTATCTCCGCTAAATATCCCTCCACTTTCCTACTCCACTTCGTACCTCTCCTTCCTCCCCCTCCAAACTGTTCCACTATTCTTCTTGCTATCCTATTTTCTGATCTCATCAAGTAACTAGCGAACTTAACTTTCGTTTTCATATCTCTAGCTACTACTGAAGAGCATCCAACCTCTCCTTGTAGAGTCACCACCGGCGTATAATCCGGGGCTCTCAGCACTCTCCTCCAAACTCCATTCTCTACCCTCTGAATGCTCTCCAAATCTCCCGCGTTCCAAACCACCGTTTCACTTCCATGCAATACCCTCGGCAAAACTGCACCTTTCCAAAACGTCTTTCCCATCATCATCCTCTGGCATGCTCTCGCTACTACACTATAAGTCACATTGACCATCTTCCTTGCGAGGTTTATTTTCTCCACTTTATGTGTCCTGAGGCAATCTCTGCTGTTGTTAATCTTCATTCCCAGATACTTAATTTCCTTCACCAACCTCACATCCCCCAAATCTACCCCATTATCCCCTCCATCATTAAAAACCATACAGTAACTCTTCTCTTTGTTAATACTCAGCCCATATCTCTCGCTTATCTCCTCCAACCTCCCAAGCATGCTCAACGCCTCTGCCCTGCTTCTTGCTAAAATCAACCCATCGTCAGCATAGAAGAGTATGGGTACCCGCATAAATCCACTGCTGTATCCCCCTCCAGCCCTCAGCATATCTTCTATTATTTGACTTACTATCATCAGGAACAGCTGCGGAGACCCCGTACACCCCTGCCTAATCCCACACTGAACCTCCAACTCTCCCATTTCCTTTCCCTCCCTATAAATCCTGGTTCTATCCCCCTCATACATATTTACAACAGCATCAATCACTCTAGGTTCACACCCGAACCTCATCAATGCTCCGACTAGGGCTCCTCTTTCCACGCTGTCAAAAGCCTTGCTGAAGTCAACAGCCACAACCCATAACTCCCTCTTCATCTGGAAACACTCCTCCACCACCTGCGACAATATAAACGTGTTTTCCTCCAGTCTCCTCCCCTTCATGAATCCACTCTGCAGAGATTTCACTCTCAAATCGTCCAGCTCCTGCTCCACCATCCTATCCTTCAGAAGGCCCATGTAGATCTTATATCCTACAGTAGTGAGGGCAATAGGTCTATGTTCATTAGCTGAAGGTTTCTTTGTTTTTGGTATCATGCATGTCTTCGATATTTTCCATTGTCGGAGCATTGTCGTAAACTTTGCTCGTCTGGTTAACCTTATAGTGTATATAAACCTTGCCTAGTAGCTGTAGGCTTCAGAAAGAGTCAGATTTGTTTCAGAATTTTGGCAGAAAATTGTTCGATACAATTTTCGAGATTGCTGTATCCTACTGTAGTACAGTCTATGTATAATATCTTTGATTATACTAATCACAGTGCAACTCCTCTATAGTGAACTAGTTTGAGTTCACTATAGAGGAGGTTTACTGTACATACAGGGTGTGGTTTTTGTACCAGCTCACACAGCAAGAAAATCATTAACTTCCCAAATCAATTCCCCAGTCGATTGACTTGTCGTTTTGGTGATGTGAATTGGGTACCTAGATATCAGATTGCATTTCTTCTATTGAGAAATTTAAATAGTAGATAATAAGCCTTGTAAAATGGAAGATCTGATAGCTATTAGTAGTAAAATAATACACAGTATTACTCCCGATATTTTAAGGACCGTACACACGTAGGGTTTCCAACAGACTTTTTGCTAAGCTCCTCCTACTTTTTTCACGAGAATGTAAGAAAAAATTATTAAAATCATTATTTATATCAGTTGGTATCCATGATACCTGCTGGTATCATGGATACCAACTGAAATAAATAAATCATATCAATTTTTCTTACTTTTTCGTGGAAAAAGTAGGAGGAGCTTAGCTAAAAGTCTGGTGGAAAGACTTCAAAAACCTTACGTGTGTACGGCCCATTACGAATAGTATTTGAATCTGTTGTTAGATAAATGCGGATGTGCAAAAGCGATAAAGTTAAACTTTTTAAAGGCATTAGGCAATATATCTATTATAAAAGCTTCAAGACATGTAGTGTAGTATATTGGTAATTAGAACTTTAGACTTATAAAAACATCAATAATAAATATTAAAATCAAGTCAAGTTTTGTATATTCGTGTTTGTGTAACCAATCAAAATTATGAAGTTATATGATTGCTGTCGATTTATGGACATGACTTTTTCCACTGTAATAAATATTTACCGAACATGGCACGTGTCTTTCTATTCATTGAACTGAAGCATGTTTATTGAGGTCAAATTTCAATTGAATTTAATGGGTATTTTAATTTCATGGCATTAATTAGAAGTAGGAGACTGCATTATATTGTGATGCTAATCAAATGATTGGTGATAATCATTAATTAGAAGTAGGAGACTGCATTATATTGTGGTGATAATCAAATGATTGTTGATAATCATTAATTAGAAGTAGGAGACTGCATTATATTGTGATGCTAATCAAATGATTGGTGGTAATCATTAATTAGAAGTAGGAGACTGCATTATATTGTGATGCTAATCAAATGATTGGTGATAATCATTAATTAGAAGTAGGAGACTGCATTATATTGTGGTGCTAATCAAATGATTGGTGATAATCATTAATTAGAAGTAGGAGACTGCATTATATTGTGATGCTAATCAAATGATTGATGATAATCATTAATTAGAAGTAGGAGACTGCATTATATTGTGGTGATAATCAAATGATTGGTGGTAATCATTAATTAGAAGTAGGAGACTGCATTATATTGTGGTGCTAATCAAATGATTGGTGGTAATCATTAATTAGAAGTAGGAGACTGCATTATATTGTGGTGCTAATCAAATGATTGGTGATAATCATTAATTAGAAGTAGGAGACTGCATTATATTGTGATGCTAATCAAATGATTGATGATAATCATTAATTAGAAGTAGGAGACTGCATTATATTGTGGTGATAATCAAATGATTGTTGATAATCATTAATTAGAAGTAGGAGACTGCATTATATTGTGATGCTAATCAAATGATTGGTGGTAATCATTAATTAGAAGTAGGAGACTGCATTATATTGTGGTGCTAATCAAATGATTGGTGATAATCATTAATTAGAAGTAGGAGACTGCATTATATTGTGATGCTAATCAAATGATTGATGATAATCATTAATTAGAAGTAGGAGACTGCATTATATTGTGATGCTAATCAAATGATTGGTGATAATCATTAATTAGAAGTAGGAGACTGCATTATATTGTGATGCTAATCAAATGATTGGTGATAATCATTAATTAGAAGTAGGAGACTGTATTATATTGTGGTGCTAATCAAATGATTGGTGATAATCATTAATTAGAAGTAGGAGACTGCATTATATTGTGATGCTAATCAAATGATTGGTGATAATCATTAATTAGAAGTGGGAGACTGTATTATATTGTGATGCTAATCAAATGATTGGTGATAATCATTAATTAGAAGTAGGAGACTGTATTATATTGTGATGCTAATCAAATGATTGGTGATAATCATTAATTAGAAGTAGGAGACTGCATTATATTGTGATGCTAATCAAATGATTGGTGATAATCATTAATTAGAAGTAGGAGACTGCATTATATTGTGGTGCTAATCAAATGATTGGTGATAATCATTAATTAGAAGTAGGAGACTGCATTATATTGTGATGCTAATCTAATGATTGGTGATAATCATTAATTAGAAGTAGGAGACTGTATTATATTGTGGTGCTAATCAAATGATTGGTGATAATCATTAATTAGAAGTAGGAGACTGCATTATATTGTGATGCTAATCAAATGATTGGTGATAATCATTAATTAGAAGTAGGAGACTTTATTATATTGTGGTGCTAATCAAATGATTGGTGATAATCATTAATTAGAAGTAGGAGACTGTATTATATTGTGATGCTAATCAAATGATTGGTGATAATCATTAATTAGAAGTAGGAGACTGCATTATATTGTGGTGCTAATCAAATGATTGGTGATAATCATTAATTAGAAGTAGGAGACTGCATTATATTGTGATGCTAATCAAATGATTGGTGATAATCATTAATTAGAAGTAGGAGACTGCATTATATTGTGATGCTAATCAAATGATTGGTGATAATCATTAATTAGAAGTAGGAGACTGTATTATATTGTGGTGCTAATCAAATGATTGGTGATAATCATTAATTAGAAGTAGGAGACTGTATTATATTGTGATGCTAATCAAATGATTGGTGATAATCATTAATTAGAAGTAGGAGACTGTATTATATTGTGATGCTAATCAAATGATTGGTGATAATCATTAATTAGAAGTAGGAGACTGTATTATATTGCGATGCTAATCAAATGATTGGTGATAATCATTAATTAGAAGTAGGAGACTGCATTATATTGTGATGCTAATCAAATGATTGGTGATAATCATTAATTAGAAGTAGGAGACTGTATTATATTGCGATGCTAATCAAATGATTGGTGATAATCATTAATTAGAAGTAGGAGACTGCATTATATTGTGATGCTAATCAAATGATTGGTGATAATCATTAATTAGAAGTAGGAGACTGCATTATATTGTGATGCTAATCAAATGATTGGTGATAATCATTTATTAGAAGTAGGAACTGCATTATATAGTAGTGCTAATCAAATGATTGGTGATAATCATTAATTAGAAGTAGGAGACTGCATTATATTGTGATGCTAATCTAATGATTGGTGATAATCATTAATTAGAAGTAGGAGACTGTATTATATTGTGGTGCTAATCAAATGATTGGTGATAATCATTAATTAGAAGTAGGAGACTGCATTATATTGTGGTGATAATCAAATGATTGTTGATAATCATTAATTAGAAGTGGGAGACTGTATTATATTGTGATGCTAATCAAATGATTGGTGATAATCATTAATTAGAAGTAGGAGACTGCATTATATTGTGATGCTAATCAAATGATTGGTGATAATCATTAATTAGAAGTAGGAGACTGCATTATATTGTGGTGCTAATCAAATGATTGGTGATAATCATTAATTAGAAGTAGGAGACTGCATTATATTGTGATGCTAATCAAATGATTGGTGATAATCATTAATTAGAAGTAAGAGACTGCATTATATTGTGATGCTAATCAAATGATTGGTGATAATCATTAATTAGAAGTAGGAGACTGCATTATATTGTGGTGCTAATCAAATGATTGGTGATAATCATTAATTAGAAGTAGGAGACTGCATTATATTGTGATGCTAATCAAATGATTGGTGATAATCATTAATTAGAAGTAGGAGACTGTATTATATTGTGGTGCTAATCAAATGATTGGTGATAATCATTAATTAGAAGTAGGAGACTGCATTATATTGTGATGCTAATCAAATGATTGGTGATAATCATTAATTAGAAGTAGGAACTGCATTATATAGTAGTGCTAATCAAATGATTGGTGATAATCATTAATTAGAAGTAGGAGACTGCATTATATTGTGATGCTAATCTAATGATTGGTGATAATCATTAATTAGAAGTAGGAGACTGTATTATATTGTGGTGCTAATCAAATGATCGGTGATAATCATTAATTAGAAGTAGGAGACTGTATTATATTGTGGTGCTAATCAAATGATTGGTGATAATCATTAATTAGAAGTAGGAGACTGTATTATATTGTGATGCTAATCAAATGATTGGTGATAATCATTAATTAGAAGTAGGAGACTGCATTATATAGTAGTGCTAATCAAATGATTGGTGATAATCATTAATTAGAAGTAGGAGACTGCATTATATTGTGGTGCTAATCAAATGATTGGTGATAATCATTAATTAGAAGTAGGTTAGAAGTAGGAGACTGCATTATATTGTGATGCTAATCAAATGATTGGTGATAATCATTAATTAGAAGTAGGAGACTGTATTATATTGTGGTGCTAATCAAATGATTGGTGATAATCATTAATTAGAAGTAGGAGACTGTATTATATTGTGGTGCTAATCAAATGATTGGTGATAATCATTAATTAAAAGTAGGAGACTGTATTATATTGTGATGCTAATCAAATGATTGGTGATAATCATTAATTAGAAGTAGGAGACTGTATTATATTGTGGTGCTAATCAAATGATTGGTGATAATCATTAATTAGAAGTAGGAGACTGCATTATATTGTGGTGCTAATCAAATGATTGGTGATAATCATTAATAAGAAGTAGGTTAGAAGTAGGAGACTGCATTATATTGTGATGCTAATCAAATGATTGGTGATAATCATTAATTAGAAGTAGGAGACTGTATTATATTGTGGTGCTAATCAAATGATTGGTGATAATCATTAATTAGAAGTAGGAGACTGTATTATATTGTGGTGCTAATCAAATGATTGGTGATAATCATTAATTAGAAGTAGGAGACTGTATTATATTGTGATGCTAATCAAATGATTGGTGATAATCATTAATTAGAAGTAGGAGACTGTATTATATTGTGGTGCTAATCAAATGATTGGTGATAATCATTAATTAGAAGTAGGAGACTGTATTATATTGTGATGCTAATCAAATGATTGGTGATAATCATTAATTAGAAGTAGGAGACTGTATTATATTGTGGTGCTAATCAAATGATTGGTGATAATCATTAATTAGAAGTAGGAGACTGCATTATATTGTGGTGCTAATCAAATGATTGGTGATAATCATTAATTAGAAGTAGGAGACTGCATTATATTGTGGTGCTAATCAAATGATTGGTGATAATCATTAATTAGAAGTAGGAGACTGCATTATATTGTGATGCTAATCAAATGATTGGTGATAATCATTAATTAGAAGTAGGAGACTGCATTATATTGTGGTGCTAATCAAATGATTGGTGATAATCATTAATTAGAAGTAGGAGACTGCATTATATTGTGATGCTAATCAAATGATTGGTGATAATCATTAATTAGAAGTAGGAGACTGCATTATATTGTAGTGCTAATCAAATGATTGGTGATAATCATTAATTAGAAGTAGGAGACTGCATTATATTGTGATGCTAATCAAATGATTGGTGATAATCATTAATTAGAAGTAGGAGACTGCATTATATTGTGGTGCTAATCAAATGATTGGTGATAATCATTAATTAGAAGTAGGAGACTGCATTATATTGTGGTGCTAATCAAATGATTGGTGATAATCATTAATTAGAAGTAGGAGACTGCATTATATTGTGATGCTAATCAAATTATTGGTGATAATCATTAATTAGAAGTAGGAGACTGCATTATATTGTGGTGCTAATCAAATGATTGGTGATAATCATTAATTAGAAGTAGGAGACTGCATTATATTGTGATGCTAATCAAATGATTGGTGATAATCATTAATTAGAAGTAGGAGACTGTATTATATTGTGATGCTAATCAAATGATTGGTGATAATCATTAATTAGAAGTAGGAGACTGCATTATATTGTGATGCTAATCAAATTATTGGTGATAATCATTAATTAGAAGTAGGAGACTGCATTATATTGTGGTGCTAATCAAATGATTGGTGATAATCATTAATTAGAAGTAGGAGACTGCATTATATTGTGATGCTAATCAAATGATTGGTGATAATCATTAATTAGAAGTAGGAGACTGTATAATATTGTGATGCTAATCAAATGATTGGTGATAATCATTAATTAGAAGTAGGAGACTGCATTATATTGTGATGCTAATCAAATTATTGGTGATAATCATTAATTAGAAGTAGGAGACTGCATTATATTGTGGTGCTAATCAAATGATTGGTGATAATCATTAATTAGAAGTAGGAGACTGCATTATATTGTGATGCTAATCAAATGATTGGTGATAATCATTAATTAGAAGTAGGAGACTGTATTATATTGTGATGCTAATCAAATGATTGGTGATAATCATTAATTAGAAGTAGGAGACTGCATTATATTGTGATGCTAATCAAATTATTGGTGATAATCATTAATTAGAAGTAGGAGACTGCATTATATTGTGGTGCTAATCAAATGATTGGTGATAATCATTAATTACAAGTAGGAGACTGCATTATATTGTGATGCTAATCAAATGATTGGTGATAATCATTAATTAGAAGTAGGAGACTGTATTATATTGTGATGCTAATCAAATGATTGGTGATAATCATTAATTAGAAGTAGGAGACTGCATTATATTGTGATGCTAATCAAATTATTGGTGATAATCATTAATTAGAAGTAGGAGACTGCATTATATTGTGGTGCTAATCAAATGATTGGTGATAATCATTAATTAGAAGTAGGAGACTGCATTATATTGTGATGCTAATCAAATGATTGGTGATAATCATTAATTAGAAGTAGGAGACTGTATTATATTGTGATGCTAATCAAATGATTGGTGATAATCATTAATTAGAAGTAGGAGACTGTATTATATTACTATATTAGTATTACCTAACAAGGAAGCGTAAAATAATTATGCCTATGCCGGCACATTAAAGATAACGATAAATAGGTCAGTGTGATCACAAGCGACTACTGTATTTAAATATCATAAAGTCGGATATGCTGTGATACGATATATAGTTATATACTATCAAATATATAGTATATATATAGTTATATACTAGTGAGTAAACTCTCTATAGTGAGTAAACTCTCTATAGTGAGTAAACTCTCTATAGTGAGTAAACTCTCTATAGTGAGTAAACTCTATATGGTGAGTAAACTCTATATGGTGAGTAAACTCTCTATAGTGAGTAAACTCTCTATAGTGAGTAAACTCTCTATAGTGAGTAAACTCTCTATAGTGAGTAAACTCTCTATAGTGAGTAAACTCTCTATAGTGAGTAAACTCTCTATAGTGAGTAAACTCTCTCTCGTAGACATAGAAAACGGAGACAATTTTTTGTGATTATTTCACGGTAACTAAAAAAACATTAAAATTATAATCCAGAGAAGGTTATTAGAAGCAATTGGTTCAGAAATTCAACATGTCCCATTTTAGGGTTAGTTCCGTGTTATTGCGCAGTTCCATATATTCGAACATTTCAGTTGGCATCCGTGATACCTGCAGGCATCATGGATACCAACTGCAATAAAGAATTAGGTACCTACCTAATTAACATACAGTTTTCTAGGTACCTACCTAGTTAACATACAGTCTTCTAGGTACCTACCTAGTTAACATACAGTCTTCTAGGTACCTACCTAGTTAACATACAGTCTTCTAGGTACCTACCTAGTTAACATACAGTCTTCTAGATACCTACCTTGTTAACATACAGTCTTCTAGGTATCTACCTAGTTAACATACAGTACTCTAGGTACCTACCTAGTTAACATACAGTCTTCAAGGTACCTACCTAGTTAACATACAGTCTTCTAGGTACCTACCTTGTTAACATACAGTCTTCTAGGTATCTACCTAGTTAACATACAGTACTCTAGGTACCTACCTAGTTAACATACAGTCTTCAAGCTACCTACCTAGTTAACATACAGTCTTCTAGGTACCTACCTAGTTAACATAGTCTTCTAGGTACCTACCTAGTTAACATACAGTCTTCTAGGTACCTACCTAGTTAACATACAGTCTTCAAGGTACCTACCTAGTTAACATATAGTCTTCTAGGTACGTACCTAGTTAACATATAGTCTTCTAGGTACCTACCTAGTTAACATACAGTCTTCTAGGTATTTACCTAGTTAACATACTTTCTTCTAGGTACCTACCTAGTTAACATACAGTCTACTAGGTACCTACCTAGTTAACACACAGTCTTCAAGGTACCTACCTAGTTAACATACAGTACTCTAGGTACCTACCTAGTTAACATACAGTCTTCAAGGTACCTACCTAGTTAACATACAGTTTTCTAGGTACCTACCTAGTTAACATACAGTCTTCTAGGTACCTATCTAGTTAACATACAGTCTTCAAGGTACCTACCTAGTTAACATACAGTCTTCTAGTTACCTACCTAGTTAACATACAGTCTTCTAGGTACCTACCTAGTTAACATACAGTCTTCTAGTTGAGGCTTATATGTAACGTCGCAATACTCGGACACCCACAGTTTTTGGAAAGTGAATGTTAGCAGTATGTTAAAGTATTTAGCAGAGTAAGATTTTTATAGGTAGACTTCATATTTTTAGATAGGTATGATATTATAGGTAGATTTTATATTTTAAGATAGGTATGATATTATAGGTAGATTTTATATTTCAAGATAGGTATGATATTATAGGTAGATTTTATATTTTTAGATAGGTATGATATTTTAGGTAGATTTTATATTTTAAGGTAGGTATGATATTTTTAGGTAGATTCTATATTTTAAGATAAGTATGATATTTTAGGTAGATTTTATATTTTTAGATAAGTATGATATTTTTAGGTAGATTTTATATTTTTTAGATAGGTATGATATTTTTAGGTAGATTTTATATTTTTTAGATAGGTATGATATTTTTAGGTAGATTTTATATTTTTAGATAAGTATGATATTTTTAGGTAGATTTTATATTTTAAGATAAGTATGATATTTTTAGGTAGATTTTATATTTTTTAGATAGGTATGATATTTTTAGGTAGATTTTATATTTTTAGATAAGTATGATATTTTTAGGTAGATTTTATATTTTAAGATAAGTATGATATTTTTAGGTAGATTTTATATTTTTAGATAAGTATGATATTATAGGTAGATTTTATATTTTTAGATAAGTATGATATTTTTAGGTAGATTTTATATTTTTAGATAAGTATGATATTATAGGTAGATTTTATATTTTTAGATAAGTATGATATTTTTAGGTAGATTTTATATTTTTAGATAAGTATGATATTTTTAGGTAGATTTTATATATTTAAATAAGTATGATATTTTTATGTAGATTTTATATTTCTAGATAGGTATGATATTTTTAGGTAGATTTTATATTTTAGATAAGTATGATATTTATAGGTAGATTTTATATTTATAGACTTTTAAAGAATCAAACTGTTCCTATTTCTAAATTGTATTATTTTTATTTTGTATTTTAATGTGAACAGAATTTCAATAATCAATTAATCTTCACTCTACAGATAATTGCAATTATAATTTTCCAAACAGTTTCATGAGATTGATATAAAAATTATTAGAAAATTAATATATTTCTAACTAGGGTAAGTTCCGAGTTATTGTACAGTTTCACATTTTCGGACAAGTAAGAAAATATTTAGTAATCATTATTTAACTTTTATTTTAATCATTATATACTTTTTATTTTATGATCGAAGATGTGGTACTGTCTAATAACTCGTAAGTTATCCCATTCAAAATATTAGAACTATTCATTGAAAATCGTTCAGAGCAAACGATTTACTAACCTAGGGTAAGTTATGAATTATCGTTCGGTTTCACATCTTCGATCATGTAATAAAAACGATATTATAATAATAATTATTTTATTTCTTTAGTATTTTAATTGGCAGCTATCATGAAAATTAATTAAAAGAAAAAATAAATTATTCGTATTCTACAGTTTTTCTTATATGACCGAAGATGTGAAACTGACCGATAATTCGTAACTAACCCTAAATAAGAGATATAATTTCATAGTCTAATTCATATAAATAATTTTCTTCTCATAGCTTTAATGATTACCTACTTCATTCTTAAATAATTCACACCGAATTTGTATAATATTGCCTATCAGTTTAATCCAAATGATTTTTGAAATGTTTCCAGTGCCGCCATTTTTGTTTGCATTTTTTTCATCCACTTTTTAGGTAATGTATATAAAAAAGATAACTAGAAATTGGATTAACTTTCTTTAGAATTCAATCTATTTTCTCTAAAATTATTTTTCAATGATAAGGATATTGAAGGAAAGTATAAAAAATCTACAATTCAACAAGCCTTTAAATATTTTGTGGCAATAAGGTTGGAGTGTGAAATAAGGACATTCCAAATTATTATTTGTGTACAATGCAAATACTCATTGAAAAGATTTATGCGATATTTCTATATTAGCAAAACTGTTATTAATATTTCAACGTTGAAGGTAATTTCAGGTTTGGAGATTTCGAACAGAAAATTTTCTATTTAATTCTCGTCTGAAACTAAATAGATTAGGATAAATTGTTCCCTCCTATCACTCTTACTGCAGTGTACGTCAAATAAGCAAACTAGCTAATGGTTGCAACATGAAACTAACTTCAACATAAATATTTTATTAACCTTCTTGCTGCAGAGTACCATTTAATACAAAGACTCCATTGAGTAGTTAGCAAAGAGTTCATTGTTAAACTTAATGTAACGTAATGTTCAACATATTTGGCACTATATTGTAATTAGATCTGTTGCCGAGTGGTTTGGCATGAATAGATTCTTGTGTGTTTCTTAGAACTCAGTGTTGTAATTTAATTGGTATGACCTCAATAGAATAATCTATTCATGACGTAGCCATGTAAGCCACTATAAAAGCACTGTACTCGAGTACCACTCTATCACTTCGCTCCTGTGTAACACTGCCACCACTGATGAAATCTTACATCCCTTAAAAAATCCCTTCATCAGAGAACATAATATTTTTTTGTTTAAATCAAGCAAACAAAATGGAGTTTCCGTTGTTAGTTCTTACTATAAGCAGTTTATTCCTGATTCAAACCGAAGGTGAGTGAATTTGTGTATATTTTCTTTTTCTTTATTTTATTTTAGTATCTGAAAACATTGTAAGGATACTGAATAATTTATGATTCTAGTAAAAATTTGAATCCTAAACGCGTAAATGTTACCATCTCACCGATTGGATGAATGAAACAAGTTGCTGATTCATGAAGGGAATATACGTTAGTAATAATTGTATTTTTTGTCAACAGTTGATGGATTTAACATCCCAGAGCTTTTCTCTCCTACCAACGGCACTGTCTATATCCCTTGTTATCTTGACACCGGAAATGACCATGTGAGTATTCAATCCACCTTTCGAAGTAGAGTGTTGTAGTTAGCAATGAGTACATAAATAATAACATATTAAAGGTCCCTTCCAAGCCATTTTTGAGGCTTATGTTTCTTATCATTTTGCTGCAAACCTCATGAAATTTGATAGCTTGTATTTAATGCTATATGCTTTAAAATAAATCACAGCTTTAAAATACCTTTTATGATTGGGGTCCTCTAAAGGTGGGGGTATTTTATTTCATACTTTCCTTACATTTATTTATGTTATTCGTAATATTCATAACATTTCAATTATTTCCAATATTTAAGTTTTTTCTACCACATGGTAACTGGGTTATTAATTACTGCCAAGCGGCCATTTAATTCCATGGGTTAAGATTCTCCCTAGGGACAAAACTCAATTTGTTTAATTTACTGTTTACGTTACTTGTCAATAATAATCATTAATTCCTTCACTTCATTAAATAACATCAAATCAAATATCGTACCAAAACAGAATGTTAATAAAAACACACATATAGTTTAAATTAGGTGTACACTAATTAAATTATATATCAGATGAAAGGTTCCATAAATAATAAATCTTACATTAACATCGTAATAATAATTCAATTAATCAATGAGCTACCTATGGAGGAGGTTGACTTACATCATTGATCAAGCTTTGGATTTTGAGGGCTTTACCTTTGTTTATATGTTCTAATAAAAATAACTTTGATTGTTTTGTGCATTTCACTGAATTTAGGAAGGGGAGCGACGAGGTACTCGCACACTCATAGTATTCCGAACATGCCGAGAACTGAGACATTCACCACTTGTTATTGTAATAACAATATATTTTCTCACCTAGGAACAAGTGACTCCAGCTACCTGGACTCGGGTAGCATATGATGGCTTTGTACAAACTCTTATTGCCCCTAATTTCGAGTCACCAAGCAATGTGGGGACCAAGACATCGGAAATTGAAAGTTTTCCCTCTCTAGTAGTTGCTAACATAGAAAAATCCTGGTCTGGCACCTACACCTGTCACACCGATAAAGGAAGTGCTAGTACCATAGTGCATGTTTTGGATGGTGGTGAGTGTCTTTGGATTTGTATTAAATATTTACATTATATATTTGTACAGAATGTACCCATTCTACAGTTTAGGATCTAAAAAAACTACGCGTTTGAAAATCGCCATAACTATATTTACATATGAGATAAAAATTCACACAAAGATAATACGAATTACCATTGAGTCAAATTTTGTTAACTATTTTGTTCAATTAGTTTTTTCCCGAGTGTCCGCCATCAGCAGTAATACACTTCTCAATACGAGACGCAAAATTACCAATGCCTTTACCGAGCATTTCATTGTTTATATACCTTTTTAAAGTTACATTTCTTTGATTTTATAAAGCCTTAAACAACAGTGAAATGCTTGGCAAAGTCATTTGAGAACATTTCTTCTCGAATTAAGTAGTGTATTACTGGTGACGGTGGACACTTTGGAAAATAACTGGTTATACAAGATAGTTACTAAAATTTGACTTCTTTTCTTCCTAATGATTTTTGTTTATATTTCCCATCTCGTATGTTAAAATAGTTACGGTGATTTTAAAATGTAGATTATTTAGCGCCCACCCTGTACGATCTTATTACACGCTAGATGACAATATGCGATACAGGACTTTTCTGGTGTAACGTCGCAGTACTCAGACACTCTCAGTACTCGGAAAGTGGAGCACAGGTCATGACAGGACAACCAGAAATTTCTGAGGGTCAGATTGGTTCGAAAGCCATGTCACTTTCCGAGTACTGTTAGTATAGTCTTCTTGAATGGTTTAGAATTAGGATATTCTGGTATCTTTGTCGAAATAATTTTTAGACTGAAGCATTTTGGATATTTTGAACAATACAATTTGTAACAGCTCTGTACAACAATCCTTTTGAACTCACACTTGTGAATGTGTTTCACTGGGGTAAGTTCCGAGTTATCGACCAGATCCACATTATGGATCATATAAGAAAAGGATATATAATAATTATTATTTAACTTTTATTTTTTAATTGCTATTTATGATAACTGCATGAATAATGGATACCAATTAAAATAACGAGTTGAAATATATACCATTTTATTATATGATCGATAATGTGGAACTGGTCCATAACTCGGAACTCACCCCAGTTCCTTTTGTTACACTAATAAAGAGTTAACTCTTACTCTTTATTAGTGCAACAAAAGGAACTGGGGTGAGTTCCTAGTTATTGACCAGTTCCATATTTTCGATCAGGTGAGAACATTATAAATAATTTAACTGGTTATTGTAATTGGTATAAATGATACTTTCAGGTATCTTAAATAGCAAATAAAAAAATAAAACACTCTATTATTTTCTTTATTAATATTACCTTTTATTCTTATTTAATTGTCCTTTTTTAAATTGATGGATAATTTAAACTCTAACTTAATATCTTGGATAAAGGCAATTATTTGTTAAATCTATAGAAGGTGTTTATAGGACGAAAAGAAAAGAATCGATAGAATCCTCAATAAACTTTATTACTCTCCTACCTTTCAGAATCACCTCCAATTGAGGCCGAGAATCCTTGTTCAGAAAATTTCGAGTTGATCCATGGTAGGTGTCTCTACTACAGCAATGAAAAGAAGAATTGGAATGATGCACATAGAGATTGTTACTATAGAACCAGCAGCCTCATCACCTTTAAAGATGAAAAGGATTTGCTGTCCTTCTTGCTCAATCTTCAAAAGTCAGGTTAGAATAATGTAAATAAAAATCTCCCAGTCGGAAATTATTATCGCTGATTATCGGCTTACAATTGGTGATTGCAGTCGAAAATACAATCGTAATTCGAAACACTTATATTCTTCGTCGGACATTCCAAACAAAGGAGAGTGAAATTGCCCAAAAGAGATACTGTTATTGTTAACCCATTAACAATATGAAATTTGTTAATGAAATTAGCAAAATTATTGAAATTAGCAAAATTATTGAAATTAGCAAAATTATTGAAATTATCAAAATTATTGAAATTAGCAAAATTATTGAAATTAGCAAAATTATTGAAATTAGCAAAATTATTGAAATTAGCAAAATTATTGAAATTAGCAAAATTATTGAAATTAGCAAAATTATTGAAATTAGCAAAATTATTGAAATTAGCAAAATTATTGAAATTATCAAAATTATTGAAATTAGCAAAATTATTGAAATTAGCAAAATTATTGAAATTAGCAAAATTATTGAAATTAGCAAAATTATTGAAATTAGCAAAATTAATGAAATTAGCAAAATTATTGAAATTAGCGAAATTATTGAAATTATCAAAATTATTGAAATTATCAAAATTATTGAAATTAGCAAAATTATTGAAATTATCAAAATTATTGAAATTAGCAAAATTATTGAAATTAGCAAAATTAATGAAATTAGCAAAATTATTGAAATTAGCGAAATTATTGAAATTATCAAAATTATTGAAATTATCAAAATTATTGAAATTATCAAAATTATTGAAATTATCAAAATTATTGAATTTATCAAAATTATTGAAATTAGCAAAATTATTGAAATTATCAAAATTATTGAAATTAGCAAAATTATTGAAATTATCAAAATTATTGAAATTATCAAAATTATTGAATTTATCAAAATTATTGAAATTAGCAAAATTATTGAAATTATCAAAATTATTGAAATTAGCAAAATTATTGAAATTAGCAAAATTATTGAAATTAGCAAAATTATTGAAAAACACATTGAAATTAACAATGTCTAATTTTCTACATTTCCTCTTCAGGACCTACACATTACCAGTTTCAGATGTGGACTGGACATGCATATTTTGAAGAAAATAACAGCAGGTTCGGTGCACTGAATAATGACGCTCAGGTAAATGAAAATATTCTATTATTCAAAACAGCAAGTAGCGTTAAAATGATAAACATGGTAAAATCTAAAAGTTAAGACAATCCCTAACAAATTACAACAGTTCATACCTCCTTCTCTCATTTGAGTGAAGTCATCTCACTGAGTGCAAGAATACATTTTCTTTTTAGCTTCATTGAGCAGTAAATACTATGAACAATAAATTAATTGAAAGTAAATATATTTCTATAAGTACTTTTCAACATTAATATCAGACACCACCCTCTATCAACACATTTCTTATTCTGATGTTTCGCTTGCAGGTTTCACCAATGTTGTGGAGGTACTCCAATGTTGCGAAACTTTCCTCCTGCGGTGTACTGAATGCAGTCACGCGTGGTGCCATTGTTCCCCAAACTGCTGCTGGGTGTGATTCATACAAGTTCAACTTCCTTTGCGAACAGCCAACTCTCTGAGGCAACTCTCTGAGGCAACTCTCTGAGGCAACTCTCTGAGGCAACTTTCTGAGGCAACTCTCTGAGGCAACTCTCTGAGGCAACTCTCTGAGGCAACTCTCTGAGGCAACTCTCTGAGGCAACTCTCTGAGGCAACTCTCTGATTAGTCTGAAAATTTTATTTACAATTACACATTGGTTATCATTTTGCTAAAATTATTATATCAAATTATAATTAAAAATTATTATTTTAAATTATAATTGAAAATTATTATTTTAAATTATTATAATCAATTATAATTGAAAATTATTATTTTAAATTATGATTCAAAATTATTATATTCAATTATAATTAAAAATTATTATATTCAATTATAATTGAAAATTATTATTTTAAATTATAATTCAAAATTATGATTCAAAATTATTATATTCAATTATAATTAAAAATTATTATATTCAATTATAATTCAAAATTATTATTTTAAATTATAATTCAAAACTATTATTTTAAATTATAATTCAAAATTATTATTTTAAATTATAATTCAAAATTATTATATCAAATCATTTAATTTTTTGAGAATTAAAATTTTATCTCTACTGTTTCTTTCCTTTAAATTTTAATACCCTAGGCTATTTTCAGTTAAGTAGTTGTCAGTGACTATGCTTATGGATGCAGAAAAGCTACTCTGTGAGTGCATGCAGTCAATGTTCGTAGATGAACATTCCTAACCCTAGGCTATTTTCAGTTAAGTTGTTTTTCACCGTAACTTACGCATGTAGGACAGATTAAGAATAATTTTACAGTAAATAACTAATATTACTTACTTACCATGAAATGATTTTTAAACTATTCTACCTGTAAACGATACGACGAAAACAGCTCAACCCTTCATCTCCTGAAATTCATTTTTTATTATGCATCTTATTGCAGTCGCAATAGAACATTTTTAACCATTGAAAAACTTTAGCACGTTCGTGGCCCAGAACGGAAGTTTCCGTCATGTTCAATACTTAGCATATCGATGATAAATATAATCAATACTTATAATAGATATAGACTTTGGGGTAAACCTGAGAAGGGAATGAATATCAGATATCATATTTTATGAAAGGTGTTCATGAATGTCATCAAAATTTAAAGATATTTTAGCTTTCAAGCTATTCCTATTCATTGTCAAGAACAGGGAGTCAAAAACTGGACCTAGCATTTAATTTCAACCAACTGCCATTTGTTGGATACCTACTTCCAATACAGGCTCACCATCCCTTGTATTAAATGATCTGAACATTGTTCCCCCACTTAAAGTATCTAATATCCTCGTTAAAAAAACACTAGGTACTATATTTCTAAATAAAATAATCACAAATATTCTAAGTATAAAAGGGATCTAATTAAATAAAACAAAGACAGAATCACATATACAGTAGGGTGGGCCAAAAAATAACGTTTGGATATTACTTATGGAATAGTGAAATAAAGTTGATATGACAAGTAAAAGTACGTGTACTGAAATTTGAGTGAATTCTGACATGATTAACAGTTGCCCCCGAGCGATTCAAATGGTGATTTCTACTACATTTTGGCAAAAAACTCATAAACTCTGATGTATTATCATTAAGAATAGGAAGATAGCTAGACAAGAACTTATTTTAGTGTCTGTGCCAAAAAATCAGACAGGTACGACAATATTTACAGTTGCCCCCACTCCTCCAAATTGTTCGAATTTAGCCACCGCTGGAGACTGTAGTCAGTCTAGTGCTCCACACTTATGGAGGTCTGGTGCTCAATGAAGAACACAATAAGGAAACTTATATGCAAGAAGTAGAACAAAAAAACATTAATTATTGATTAATAAACCAACATTTCAATATTTGGGACACTTGGTAACTCAAAAAAGTTGACAAAGCTAATTTCATGGGTTATTATCCAATTGCTGAAATCCGAGTAAATTAGAAATTTTTGCATTACGAAAATATTGATAAATGCTTTTATAAAATGAAATCAATACAATTCACAAAGTCATTTTGAGAATTAAATTACTTCTATCTTATCACTAGGGCTGTGACTGTAAGGCCTTACAAGATATGCTTTATAAGCTCTAATAATATGCTTTATAAGCTCCAAAAATAAGGCTGTAAAAACGTTTCAGATTATGCTTTATAAGCTTTAAGAGCTGAATACTAAGATGCATAAGCTTTTATTAAAAGATTTGCCTTCAAATTTACAATAGTATATAGTTCAAAATTTTCTTTTGATTGAAGAAAACAAGCAATAATCAAGGGGAACCCTATTATTATTCAACTAAATAGGTATCTTTTAGTAGATATTTCAAGGAATATAAAATGAACTGATTAGTAATTTAGTGATTATGTATAAAAAATACTTTCATCTTCAAAGAAAACTATTTAAAGAAATAAAAATAGCAACTCCTGATTTAACAAATGTAGATTTTACATTAGAAATATTCATCACGAGAATTCATTTTCCACGGTAAGGGGCGCGTTAGCACCCTGTCAATGAAGTTAAATTTTATTAGTTGGTTGCACTGTAAGTATATTCCGGGTGGCACCTCTATGGTTAAAAAATAAAAGGTTACTACCACTTAGAATATTGTTAATTGCGGATAAGTTATTTAGGGTATTGTTTTTAATGTTTCGGTCTCAAAATTATAAATGACCTCTTAACATAAATGAGTTTGTTGTATTGCACATTTCCTGATTGTTTCACGCCCCCGATTCATCTAATTCATAAGCTTCCTTTACACCTGAGACCGAGACTGAATTTTCCGGTCAAATTTCTAATGTTACGTGTCAGCTTAAAACGGTTAATGTTATTCTATTTTAATAAATAAACTACACATTTAAGAAATAATAATTCCAACTTTTTATATTATTCTTCTTCCAAAACACCATTATAAACTGAGACAGAAATTTCCAAGAACGAAATTTCCCAGAGCCGACACAACACATTGAAATAGATAAAATTATACTATCACTTCAACTTTGCAGAACTTTCGGAAAATCTTGTCAGTTAAAATTTCTAGAGCATTGGATTTAGTTATGAATAAACAAAAAAATTATTGACTGATTTAACAACTTTAGTTATCCTGGCCTGGATGGTAGCTCGTGCAAGCTTTCAAATTAATTTTTTTTCTAAAAATTTAAAGAGTTATGCCAAAGATATTATGCTACAATAAGATACACTACTGTCGACAATTTCTATTTTTAAAGTGTGTTGTGGCGCCATCTGGTTTTAAAAGCGGGAAATAGAATAGAAATATTGTAAGGACAATCGAGGTGTTCGTGACGTCATAACAGCAACACTCTAAAATAATATTTAAGACAATTGAAGAACGTTCTATTATAAAACAGAGATGAATCCATTAATGTTATTCACACTGCTTAATTTTAACTTTCTATTTATGTATGTTGCCTTGTTGACGTCACGGTCACAAATCACTCGATTTGTAACCACAGCTCACAAAGCTTTTCTCTTTGGTGCCTTCCCTAAATCCCTAGTAGGAATACCAATATTGATAAGTAGCGATAATTGAGTGATTTGTGACGTGATGTAAGCAAGGGAACAAACATAGGAGAAAATTAGGGGTTTGGCAGGTTAATTAATTGATTAAATATATATCTATTTATTATATTATGCAAATTAATAACTATTTTTCACAAATTTACTTTAAAATTTAAATATGATTTTAGAATGTTGCTGTTATAACGTCACGCACACAACATACCTCGATTGTCCTTACTATATTTCAATTCTATTGGAATAGAATTTGCTACGTCAAAGTTTCAAACTTACTGCAATTACGAATCTGAAAATAAGATTTGCAAAAAAAATTAGGTGATGCTCATGTTTGACATAACGTGTATTTAAAATATAGAGCAGAAAAGTATGAAAAATCCAACATCGTACACAGAGAAAAAAGTTTACTCATATCTAATGGGTGTGACGTTATCTGTTATTCCTTATAACGTTTCACTCTATGGGTTACGTGTGATTAGAATCTTACTCTGTTTACTATTTTCAGATTCCTTTTTCTCAATATATCTCTTTCTACTAAATACTCATGGTACCATGCCCTAGAACCACCTTGCCAATATGGTTCCGACCTCAGGCCTCTGGTCCAAGCTTAACTGTATTTAGGGTAATAAATTAATGTAATTAACACTTAAAAGAGAATATATTCATTAGTCAAGCAATGGTTATTACAAAGTGTATCTCCACTAGAACGCTCACAAGTTAATGTCTCAATAACTAAGACTGGAGATAAGGTGTGTATCTCGCGAGAGCAGATCGGTAACTCGCTGTCTACCTACGAACTAACTCGTTCATTCTACAAAGCTTACATTTATAGTGACATACTAATGACGTACTAACTATATCAAATCATTACATCACATATCTCCCCCTTCCATTTAAATTGAAAATGATTTTTAAAATATTTATTTCAAAACTTCATTTTCAATTAAACAATTCTAAAATTTAAAAACATAAATCCCATTTTAATCAATCCTAAAATTCAAAACATTAAAACTCAAATTGAAAAATTCTAAAATTCAAATTGAACAATCATAAACATCAAACCTATAACTGCAAGAATTTTAAACATTTATTTAATAATAATTCCTTTCTTCCCCTCTTTTTTTTCTGAATGTCGATATTAAATAGTCTTCAGAAATCCAAAAAAAGAAATTATACTATGTATATAAAATATTTCAAACTTACATTTAACATCAAAAATAGTATGAATACACATCAAAACTGAACTTAACATATTGTGACATTTTTGCTTTAAACCATCAAAAAAATTATTTCAATTTAACTTGTAAAATTTAAAATGATTCAAACAAACATTCAATTCATTTTTTTTTACGTTAGCTTTAATAAAATTATTTTACTTTCCAAACAAATATTAAGTGTCACACTAAAATTAAACAATGTTCCTTAATTATTCATAGATTAAAATTTTTGACGTTTTCTGACATGATTATAAATTTGTTAAAAAAATTATTTTTATTAAACATATTACATCATAAACATTATATGAAATTCCTTAATTTCATTCAAATTCTGTGTCGTTTTATTTTTAAAAGCAATTATAATTTCATAGATACTTCATAAAATATTGTTTTTTCAATATAATTATCATAATGGGTTCACTGACCTCTCTAAAATATTCTTAAAATTAACATTGATTCAACAATCATGCAATTAAAATTAACATCCTTCCGTTAAAAAATAGAATTTCTATCTTTTAATTATTTTATTGAATAAAATTTACTATTAAATTCTATCTACAGAAAAATTGAAAGTTCGTTTAATATTTTACTGCAAATTAGTTATAAATATAACCATTTCATTTATGTATATTAATTTAAAAATATTTCATTCCTGCAAATTCCTAATTTATTTTGACTCTAAAATTTTCTAATCATGCATCAAAATCTAATTAGTATTTCAAAATAAAAAATATTTATTTCTGAATATTCACTTTTAAATATTCACAAATATTCACTTCTAAATATTCACAGTATGAATATTAATTCATCTGTATTCAATTCATATGCTCACCTAATAGACTGCGTACTTCTATTAAATAAACAAGCTGAGTCATCAATTAAAATAATAATTAAATGCTGTGTCGGTAGTTTTTGTTACGATTCAAAGATTAATCTGCTGATCATTAAAAAGCTATAAAAGTTCTTGATAACTTATATGTGGTTTCATGTGGTTGTGTGGATTTGTGGTTCTTTTTTTTTCTTGACTCCCTCGATGTGGTAGGTGTCCTTCCTAGCGTTACGTGCATGACTTATCAACAACTGTTGTATCTTCGTTCTCCATCTTTCTCCAACACTGTAATGGTTCTTCTGCTGTCCGTTCTTCTTTCTTCGTTTTTTGAATTCTGTAAACAGAGAAAATATTAGCATTTGTGACCCCTGGCATAAACATTTTGTATTATAATTTATTAATCACCCATAGTGATTACTTATTTTCAAATTCACTCTTCAGTATTAATTTCATTTTCTTTGCGAATTCATAATATTAAAATCATAAATATTTTAAATATAGACGTAAGTTAATTTATAATCTCATCATTTTTGCTGATTAATCTCTCATTAATATTGCTGATCGATGCAATACTCTATTATCCTATAAACTGAATAAAACACCTATCACTCTTTTGCATTGTGATATTATTTTAATCCACACACATTTCCTTTCGTGTATCCGTGCCTGCTTTTATTTTTTATGCTGACCCATTCTTACTTCTCACATTCATGTTCTTACACCGTGATACTTACTTGGATCACCGGATGTCTATTTATTAACCGACTCAGACATTTTGAACTATCAACAATGTCTGCTGTCTGAAAATTCCTAGATTACAACTGCTTTTTCGCAAGATAAATTAATACATAATGGCATTTTATCCGTCACTAGCAACATTTAATATTTTAAAATAGCAATCCCTACTATTCCAGCCACTGGTACAGTAGATACACTGACTTTACTAATCACATGCATACATCTCTACTGCACTACTCAGCGTCATAGTAGTTTCTTTAATCGCACCTTTGCGTTATTGTTATTAACCCTTAACTCATATCACACTGGTTACTCATAACATTCTTTAATTAACTTGTTCGACCTTTTATCGAACCTCATTAATTCACTTTACGGTTTCACAAACCGCTATAACTCATTTGAGAAAATCAAACTTTCTCTGAATTTGTGGTTTCAGCTTTTCCACGAACTATAAATTACGGTTTCAGTTCAACCGAAAACTTTCCTGAGAAAATCAACTTTCTCCATGGTTTCAGTTTACCACTAACTCCATTACGGTTTCAGCTTTACCGAAAACTTTCCTGAGAAAAATCAACTTTCTCCATGGTTTCAGCTTACCACTAACTACTATACGGTTTTCAACTTACCGAAAACTTTCCTGAGAAAAATCAACTTTCTCCATGGTTTCAGCTTACCACTAACTACTATACGGTTTTCAGCTTACCGAAAACTTTCCTGAGAAAAATCAACTTTCTCCATGGTTTCAGCTTACCACTAACTACTATACGGTTTTCAACTTACCGAAAACTTTCCTGAGAAAAATTAACTTTCTCCATGGTTTCAGTTTACCACTAACTACTATACGGTTTTCAGCTTACCGAAAACTTCATTTAACCCTAATTTTAACGTGTCATGCACGGAGTATCACAAATAACCACCTTCTCTAATCACTCATTTAAACATTTTACTTTTTTTTCTTTCTCCAGTCTCCTTTATACCTACTTACTGGTTTCATTCCAAATTGAGTCAAACTGACAGTTGCCATATTCTTATTTAACTCATACTTAATTGCTATAAATTTTCCTCCTAACAACTCATTTAAACTTCAAGAACTCTCTCTCTCTTTCTCCCCTTCTTTTTGAATAATAAAAGATTAGTGATTATCATATATTATTTTTTCATAAAAAAAATCGCCACTTATCCTACTTTACCTCTGACTTATTTTATCAATCGTTTGGAAAAAAAAAAATTTATACTGATTATATTCTACTAATACGATAATCGTCTGCACTGGGAAAATTAATAATTTAATAATATCAAAAAATAATGGATGACTTATCTTTTTTATTCCTCCTCAGCTCCTCTTCTTGTTCGTCTGTGTAGAATTTCTAACTGGGTATATGACTACCATGCAGTAACTGGTGACTTTTCACTGGCAACAGCAACTCTGTTGTTTACTTAGTCACTGTTCTTTTTTTAACTTTTATACTTAAATTTCTCACTAAAATTGTCAAATAGTATTCACACCTTCAACGTGTTAAAAATCTTCTCGTTTTATCACAAGTGTCACTTAACGAAACTTTAGTTGGTGTCTGTGCTCAAGGAGTTAACTGAAAGACTGATCAGAAGATGTTGACTATAATGGCACTACTTGCGATCTGTGATTAGAGGATGTTCACTGCACGGTGGCTACCTGCGAACTGTGATCAGATGTTTTCTGAGCGGTGGCTACCTGCGAACTAACTCGTTCATTCTACAAAGCTTACATTTATAGTGACATACTAATGACGTACTAACTATATCAAATCATTACATCACATGGGTCAACAATTAATTTATGCTTTGAATCAATATATTACGTGAGTTGGTTGGACTTTATTCATGTTTTCATGTGTGTTAAAACAACTATGACATGGTGTGTCATCAAACATTAGTAAATTCAATTTATTTTATAGATTGAATCAACTTACTATGAGAGTTAAAAGTTACTTTTTTGAGAATTTTAAAGTATGTTGAAACAACTATGACAGAGCGTATTGTAGTAACTCACAAAGACTGTTAATCCAATGTATCTGGTGTATAAATTAACTTACTATGCGAGTTGGCGCAACTTTTTTTCAAGTTTAGGAGTGAGTCAAAACGACTGTTTTGTTATAACCCACGTCAATTTAACTACTTTTAAGTAGTACCTGCAACTCACCACGTAGGTAGGCGCAAAAATAACCCATTCATATCAGTCAAAACAAATCAAATTTGATTTGATTCAACTAATCCTTTCTCTGTGTGTATATCAACCTTTTCATGAACAGTTGAAAATGTTTTCTGTTCACGAAAACCTCAACGAAATGATATTATGCCTTGAAATTAGATAAGCTCTTTGATAAAGCATATGCTCGAAACATTCTGCTTAAGCTCTAACAAAAAGCATATGCTCTAATGATTTTGCTTAAAGCTCTAATAAAAAGCATATGCTCGAATGATTTTGCTTAAAGCTCTAATAAAAAGCATATGCTCAAATGATTTTGCTTAAAGCTCTAATAAAAAGCATATGCTCAAATGATTTTGCTTAAAGCTCTAATAAAATGCATATGCTCAAATGATTTTGCTTAAAGCTCTAATAAAAAGCATATGCTCAAATGATTTTGCTTAAAGCTCTAATAAAATGCATATGCTCAAATGATTTTGCTTAAAGCTCTAATAAAAAGCATATGCTCTAATGATTTTGCTTAAAGCTCTAACAAAAAGCATATGCTCAAATGATTTTGCTTAAAGCTCTAATAAAAAGCATATGCTCAAATGATTTTGCTTAAAGCTCTAATAAGATGCATATGCTCTAATGATTTTGCTTAAAGCTCTAATAAAAAGCATATGCTTAAAAAAGTATAAGCAATTTCTTACGAGCATATGCGAAATAAGTCATGTCACAGCCCTACTTATCACAATAACAGCATGATTGCTCTAGAAGCCAAATTTTAAGAGAAATATTGTAATACTAATATATTTTACAATAAAAGGGCTCGGCTCAACTGAAAAGTATTAAATATTAATCTGCAATTTTGCAAGTTGTGTTTTTTCATAAAGTGCCAACTAATTTTACCTATTCCGCAGAAAAAAACGAAATCGAATATTTCAAATTAATGGGAAAATATCTTTTTGTACAAAACTTCAAATGTTTTGGGGCAACTCAAAAATATAGAAAAATGGCCTGGAAATTGGCATGCAATGTTCTTTCAATACGTATCAACTTATTATAACTATTCCATATGAAGATTCTGAAGTTTGTCCGAAACCCCTATTTTTGGCCCACCCTAATATACAGGCAATAAATAGTTACATTTTATTAAAATACAATAACATTTCATCATCACAATCAGAATCCATTGACTGAGGCTGACAAATTAGCTGCAGTTTATCATTTGTTATTTTCTCATCATTTCGCTGCTGTTCATTTTCACACACCTCAAATATTCTAACATCTTCCTGGTCCATCCCTTCGCTGTACGACACTTCCAGAATGTCGCACCTATTGTACGCCAACTCTACCACATTCGAGTTATTTATTAACTTTCTTTTCTCTCTCTCTAATCTTTGTTTTATTTTCCTCAAAGACGAAAAAGACTTCTTAGTTAATTTGCAGGTTCTTAGTTTTCGTAAGTCAGTTGATCAAAATAATTAACATTTGTCTTTATAATTCAATAATTACATTTAAGTGGGGTAAATGAAAGTCACGGTAACACAATCTAATATAATAAATCAATTGGTTTACACTGTTTAAAGTTTGAGTAAAATATCGATTAATTAACTTTTGTTTTATTTCTTCCTTGAATAGTGTTAGTAAGCTAGATTATAATAAGTCTATCGGCACTTAATTCACTGTCACTATTATGGAAAGTTATTCAAGAGTTAACTGATCAAGAGTTCTAGATCGATAGAGCTCGAACACTTTATGTTAGACACACGGTGTACCGGCGAACACGTCAAGGAGTGACGATGAAGGGTTTGAACTGAACAACTGAAATGATTCTCAATTGGGTTTTATAGGGAGGTTGAAGGCCAAATGCGCCCAGACTTTTCCCAGGTCTTGGGTGGTAAGTTCGGCTTTATCAAAGAGTTAAGAACGGCGACATCAAAGTTAATAATATAATTGAATTCACCTTCCATGTTTTCTCTTCATCAATGACTCTGTAACAGGCATCACCTTTCTTAACAAACTCAGTCAAAGGTTCATCGCAGAAATTTAAGTTTGAATCGTACTGAAGAGTACTGTCTGAAATATAAATCAGAATGCTTAAATATGGTAATCGAATTTAAAAGTTAAAATTTAAAAGTTGTAAAATATGAAAAAATATATACATATATCTATGGAATTCCAATGGAGGTTCATTAGAATATTTCAAAAATAGATGGTAGGTACCTCCTCATTAATTTTGAATATATAGCTATTTATAATTGCATCGAATGATTATTTAGTATAAAAAGAATTCGCTGTTCAGTTCAAAAATTTGAGAAATATCCGAAGTTTCATGAGCGTGAATTAGCTCTGTAGTGGACTTCTCTAATTTGAGGTGCTAAAGTTTTGTTTCAAATGGGCAAATCTGTCAAAGAATGAGTTCCGTGCAGCGGTTGGAGCAACTCCGACAGATTGGAGGCTGTCGTTCGAATAATTATTAGGAGAAGGGTTTACTAAATAGAATTCTTTTTCTCTATAATAAATCTTAAGCCCTTTTTTTCTTGTTTTACATATCTAACGGTTTTTCTAATATATTATGTCCCTGATAACATTGCACTATCAGGCCATCGTCTGTAAACGTTGACAAGTAAAGACACGATCGGGCATTGGTACGCAACTGCTAACTGCTATTACACACTGGGCCAATGTATGGTAAACGACATTGGGCCAACGGTTGCCAAACAGCACTGGCTCAATAAAGGGATACATTGGTTAACCTATCAAGTGATGTTTTGATGTATGAATACATTTATTATACTGGTCTACCGGTTCTATGTATTTGACATTTGTCGCCAACGAATCAGAGAGGTTATGTGTGAACGATCTCTCATAACTTTAATCACACCAAATAGCCAATTTAATATCCTCAACTAAGTATATCTTTGAAATTGTAGCCGTTTCTGACAATTTACTTCCTTCATTAATATGAGCTTGGCCGCTAGGTAATTCATATATTTAGTTTGAAAAGTTATTTTTTTGTTTGAAATAATTATTCATATTCAAAAATTATACTTTCTATTCAATTTTGAATAAAAATATTATTATTTGGTTAAAATAGGATCGATAAAATAATATAGATTTGAGTTTGAATTGGCCACTGTTCTATCTTTTCCTACTGATTTTGATCTGTAAAATGAATTTGTTGGACAGTTACTACATTATTAGAGCCAGAGGTAACTGTTGTCTTCACGTGTTCTGTATAGCGTAATGTAATTAATACACCTGTTATATGAAAATAGCAGTAGCCGTAGACATGCATGACATCGGCAACATCAAGTATTGCCGGAATTAACTGATTTGACAAGACGTCAAATGTGCACTGGCTAAACATCAGAACAAGTCTTTTATACACTTATGCGTGATAATACTGTTTTGGGCCGGTTGACATCCGTGAGGTGGGCCAACGTCGGGCATGTGCTGGTTCAATATAGGTATCGAGACCAGCAGGACAACGTTTGCCCCGAGTTTCGTTCTGTTATGGGTCAACGTTGGCCCAACATTGTAATGTTTACTGGGATTACTCGAATCGTTTGCGATCAAATCCACTCGATGGTGTCCAACGTAGCGTATATTTAAATGTTGAAAGCTCTGTGTCCATAATTCAAGTAGGACTGCTAACAATTTCATATTTGGTTCTATATACTTATTATAATATGTTATTTAAGGTTATTCTTGTGATTTACTTCTACGGGTAATTCAACTTTCGTAATTTCAAGCAAAGAAAAAGATCAGAAAACATCGGAAAAATATAAAACCATGATAAGTAAATCTGATAGACACATTATAATTGGTTACCTACACAGTTACCTAAATATACCATCCCAGTGAACATTACAATGTTGGACTAACGTTGGTATAATTCAGAACGGAACTGTGGGCCAACGTTGTCATACCGGTCTCGGAGTATTGAGCCAGCAAAGGCCCGACGTTGGCCCATCTCATGGATGTCCACCGGCCCTGAACAGTATAACCACGAATAAACGACTTATTGGTACCGGCAATACTTAACGTTGCTGATGTCATGCATGTCTACGGCCAGAACTATCTTAAATGTGTTTTAATTATATTATGCTATAAGGAACACGTGGAGACAACAGTTACCTCTAACAATGTAGTAACCGTCCTACAATTACATTTCACAGATCATAGTCAAGGGAAAACCAATTCAAACTCAAATCTATATTATTTTACCTACGCTATTTTAACCAAATAATAATATTTTCTATTTAAAATTGAATGGAAAGTATAATTTTCAATGGGAATAATTATTTCAAACGTATAAATAACTTTTCATACTAGATATATGAATTAACTCGGCCAAGCTCATTTTCATGAATGAAGTAAATAAAGTGTTAAATTAATAATTGAATGGATAACAGGCCTATATTTATACTAAATTGCCAGAAACGGCTACAATTTCAAAGATATACTTAATTGAGGATATTAAATTGGCTATTTGGTGTGATTAAAGTTGGAAGAGATCGTTTACACGTAACCTCTCTGATTGTCTGGCGATAACTGCCAAATAGATCCGGTAGAACAGTATAAGAAATATACTAGTACATCAATAAATCACTGGATTGGTTAACCAATGTTTTCCTTCATTGGGCCAGTGTTGTTTGGCAACCGTTGGCCCAAAGTCGTTTTCATTGCATTGGCCCAGTGTGTAATAGCATTGGCGTGCAAATGCCCGATCGTGCCTTTACTTTGTCAGCGTTTACCGACATTGGCCCGATAGTGCAATGTTATCAGGGATATTACCCTAAAAAACATAAGGTACCTAAAAGTGTATAGAATGTAGATTCTTCTATAGAATCTAATAGAAATGTAGGACTGTTACCGTTTCTTAAATAATTAATTATGATACTTGATCAATTTCATTTCTGTTATATTTCATGATAACTCTACAAATTTAAAGCATTTCTTGAGTATTGCCGG
Organism: Caprella mutica; assembly: GCA_947561585.1. Lineage (NCBI taxonomy): Eukaryota > Metazoa > Arthropoda > Malacostraca > Amphipoda > Caprellidae > Caprella > Caprella mutica. Next base: position 57,168 of record CANNZV010001344.1, read on the forward strand.
TACCTACTATGTATCAGTCGTTTATAAGTGGCTAGACTGTTCAGGGCTAGTGGACATCCATAATGAAGGCTCGATATTAAGAATAGCTAAAGTACCTATATAATATAAATGCAGAAATAGATAATTCAATTACTCTGCATAATATTTGATGAGTAAAATGAGTTAAAATACTCAATATAGATCGTTAACATTATGACATTATATTTAAAAGAACTTTTATATAGTCGTAACAATTTGAGTAAATGCCCATTATTAGCCCTATACATTCACCCTTTCTATTAACTTGATTAAAACAATCCACCGAAAAGCAACCATTTTTAAGTAATAATTTGAAAACGAAAATCTTAAAGGTCCTCTCCAGGCTCCGGGAAAAAATGAGTTTATAACATAATATTATAGAACTAAGATCTACGATTATTATTCTGCAAACCGCATACAATTCGGTTCAATATTTATTTTATAATTTGTTTTTAAAGTTTTTTAATACTCTGTGAGCAACAATTGAGCGAATCACTAATCTGATGCTCAAGAAGAAGATTGTACACTCTTTGTTTTGATTACAAATTTGAATTTTATAAACAAACCATGCGTTATAAGCCTATATTTAAATTATTTTATATATTAATCGTTTCCTAAAGTATATAAACGTTTCTATTATAAGTTCATTCAATTTTATACCTTTACACGAATATTAAATGGATTTATTAAACCTAATGCCTAGTTGACAATCAAAACAAATGGTGTACATTCTTTTTCTTCAGGCTGAAAATTTCTTAAATTAGTAAGTCGGAAGTAAAATAAGTTTTGTAGAGTTTTGATTTTAAAAATCTTTAAAAGCATATAAAATTAAAATACGCTACCAAATTCGATGCAGTTTGCAGCAAAATGATAAGGAGCATTAGCCTCGTTAAATAAAGCAATAAAAATATTTGCTTGGAGGGGTCCTTCAAAATAGTGTATCTGTAAGATTCATTTTAGATACATGTGGCTGTTATTACTGTTTTGATGATAATATTGGATGTCTAATAGCTATCTATTTCAAAGCAATTCACGAGACTACCCTGATAACATTGCAATATCGGGCCAACGTTGGCAAAGTAAAGGCACGATCGGACATTGGTACGCCAGTGCTATTACACACTGAGCCAACGTTTGTCAAACAACACTGGCCCAATGAAGGAAAACATTGGTTAACCAATTCAGTGATTTTTTGGTGTACCAGTATATTTATTATACTGTTCTACTGGTTCTATTTGGCAGTTATCGCCAGACAATCAGAGAGGTTACGTGTAAACGATCTCTTCCAACTTTAATCACACCAAATGGCCAATTTAATATCCTCAATTAGGTATATCTTAGAAATTGTAGCCGTTTCAGTCAATTTAGTATAAATAGGCCTGCTAACCCTATCAATTATTAAATTATAACTTTATTTATTTCCTTGATAAATATGAGTTTGACCGCTAGTTAATTAATATATAGTATGAAAAGTTATTTTTTCGTTTGAAATAATTATTCACATTGAAAATAAAACATTCCATTCAATTTTAAATAAAAATATTATTATTTGGTTGAAATAGCGTAAATAAAATAATATATATTTCAGTTAGAATTGGCAACTGTTCGATTTTTTACCCTAATTTTGATCTGTTATTATGTTACTAATTAAATAGTAGTTATTACACTCTGAGAATTTTGATGCACTCAGGTGTTTCGAGTTCACCCTATGGCTTTGTCTTTAAAGCGAGACACTTTAGTGCATCAAAATATAGTTTGGATGCACTAAGGTGCATAAGTTCGATGCACTTTAGTGTCTTAGCTATAAGTTTGTTAAAATGATTAGAAAGTTATTCTCGAAACACCTGAGTGTGTCAGTTGGAGTTGTTTATTTTTCTCAGTGGGGTTAAATATAATTATTATATTTTCCTTTATTACGTGTTCGAAAATATACACCCTAATAATAACTTGGAACATATACCCTTCTGCTAAAAATATTTTACAGAGCACAAAATTCTTGTTTATCTATGAAACACAATTATATATAATATACGTCAAAGTATCAAACTAATTACTCACCTATATATTATACTGAGTGAGAGTTAATCTATGGTCAAATTTTAATTAATTAATTAATTCATTCATTCATTACTTTTGAACTTTCTTCACAGAGCTTTCATCTTTATTCTGAGTTGTGGCCTCAAAAAATTTTCTTTAATTTGAACTCATAGAGAATGGAATTTTTAAGGAGTTACAATTCTATAAAAATTTGACCATCTAATTATATACAATTTGTAATAAGAATGAGTTGTGATTTTGGTTATAAAAGCAGTGCTTGCCAATATAGTTAAATTCGCTTTAAAATATATCTAAGTATCTGCGAGTCGTTTAATATCAAAAAATTTCTTTAGTAAAATGCATCCACGGTGGCACAATGACAGAAGTACAGGTGACTGCATGATAGTGGCTCCATGGTTGCAGGATCGATGCCCAGAGACATCACTTCATTTCTTCCTATTTAATTTGTACCTATATAATATTATGTAACATTAATTAAATTGATATGCACCTAACCAAAGTATTATTATATCCAATAAAGTAAGAATGTTCAATTTTAATTATTGAATTCATTTATTTGTTGGATACGAGTGGATATCGTTTCGAAGCATATTAGATATATAATTGGGCCTCTGTTCTATACAGGCATCGGCAACGTTAAGTATTGCCGGTACTAATAAGTCGTTTATACGTGGTTATACTGTTCAGGGCCGGTGGACATCCGTGAGGTGGGCCAACGTCGGGCCTTCGCTGGCCCAATACACCGAGACCGGCATGACAGCGTTGGCCCAGAGTATCGTTCTGAATTGGGCCAATGTTGGCCCAACATAGTGATGTTTACTGGGCTATTTAACTAAATTGACTGAAACGGCTACAATTTCAAAGATATACTTTATTGAGGATATCAAATTGGCTATTTGGTGTGATTAAAGTTTGGAGAGATCGTTTACACCTATACTCTCTGATTGTCTGACGATAACTGCCATATAGAACCAGTAGAGTTGTATAATAAAAATACTGGTACATCAAAAAATCACTGGATTGGTAAACCAATGTTTTCCTCCATTATTGAGCCAGTGTTGGCCCATTGTCGTTTTCATTGCATTGACCCAGTGTGTAATAACACCGGCGTACCAATGCCCGATCGTGCCTTTACTTTGCCAACGTTTACCGACGTTGGCCCGATAGTGCAATATGTTATCAGGGAAATGTCACTTTAGCTGCTACTTTATCACAAAATGGACGCGACCAGTTGCCTCCCTTTCATAGTCTTTCCTACGAACTGTAAAACTATACCCTTCTATGGAAAAAGAGGCTTTGGCAATTGTTAAAGCACTTTCTCTTGCCTATATAGGTGCTTTCATATTGTCACAGATCAACAAGCTGTCTCGTTCATCTTCAATAAGAAGAAAAAGTCCAAGATTAAAAATGAAAAAGTGTTAAGATGGAAATTGGAATTATCCTCTCTCTTTTCAATATGTAATTAGCCGGTGTATAGAATCACCGAATCGGACCGAAACGGACCGATTGAGTAATAAAACGGACCGATTGGGGACCAAAACGGACCAATTGTGGTCCAAAACGGACCGAATGGGGACCAAGCCGGATCTAATCGGGCCGAAACGGAGCTAAAAAACAATAGCTACTTTGAATGCTCATATCCTATAAGCCGGAAATTATCAACTAAATAGTAAGTGTGTGTGTGTTACGTCATCATTTCAATTCCTGGATGCTTCTTCTTTGATTGAAAATTAGTAATAAAGAAGAAAGTAAGAATGAAGAATTTATATATTATTAATAGAATATTGAACAAATTAAGAAATTATATACATTTGTAGAACAAGTTACTTCGGTTCTATTAAATAGACGGATACAAGTTTTAGAGTGGAGGGGAGTAAAGTAGCTATTTTTTTTCAACATAAGTAGGTAGCTATTATCAATTAAATAACTCATTCTAAATATTATTATTTTTCTCCAATGTATAGTACTAACTATTTAAATATTTTTTATGAACTACTTGTTACAAATAATCGACTTATAATGTTATTTATTTAGGTATCATTTTATTATTTATATTGTTTGTATTAGTATTAACAAAAGTATTCAGAAGATTAAAAATGATAACCAGTGCTTGAATAAAATTTGTACTCGAACGTTCCCGTGTGGCGCTGTTGTCTGCTGTCTATCCAGCTGGCGTCAGTTCCACAGTACATTGAATCTAATATTCATTGAACTGTGGTCAGTTCATCTCCAGCCATTGTAACGTGAGCGTGTGCCTGTCTCCTCAGTTTAAATATTTTGTTTTTCTTTGCAGCTGTTAAGTTCGGGTAAGAATATTTATGTTAGTTCAAATGTCAATAATTATATAGAGTGTAATTTATATTCATAGAATCTTGTTAAAAGGATCTCTTATTATAGTTTATAACTATAGCTAACTTTCCGTTGCTATGCTGCATAAATGCCAAGTGTTTAGTTTCTTTTTGTATCATATAGGAATATTATTCTTTTGCCAATAATCTGTATTTTATTTTATGTTAATTTTAGTTAATAAATTACAGGTTTACCCTGCTCAACCTACTCCCCACGCTTTTATTGAGTCCAGCCCCTTTAGAGAGAAATAAATAAGAACTCACTAACTACCACCCTTCATTGGTGCCCCGAGAATTGGCATATCAGCACACTCCGCATCACAAGATGTCTACAACAAGCAGTACTAGCGGTAACACAGATACCGTCACAACTACCACTGCTGGTATGAACCACTTAGCGGTACGCCCACCGAAATTTGATGAAACTTCTGTGAACCGCTGGTTCACCATTATTGAATCTCAATTTACAATAGCTAGAATAACAGTTTCAGCCACTAAATTTCACCATGTACTATCAAACTTACCTTTAACCGTTATGTCTCAACTCAATGATGAACAAATAGGCTCCAATGACTATGACGCAATTAAAGCAGCAGTCATTGCTCTCTTTAGCAAATCCTCTCCTGAACTTTTTGATTCCATTGTTTCACAAAATCAAATTGTATGTACTAAGCCCACTGTTTATTTGAATGAACTTAGGAAAATAGCCACTCAGGCAAATTTAGGATTAAATGATGAATTTATGAAAATAAAATTTCTTAAGGGCTTGCCTGATAATATAAGACCTATATTAGTTACTCACTCTGCTGATTCTTTAGATGAAATTGCTCGTGTTGCTGATACTATGATAGCATATAACCCTCAAAGCTCTGTATCCTATGTTAAAAATGATTTTCAACGCTCTCACTCTAACGTTTCTCATAATAACAACCGTTGGGTAAACCCGAACAACAGCAATCCTCCCTCTAACTCTCGTAATTCTACTGACTCTCCTAACTATTCTGACTCTTCAATCCCAAATGGTGTACGAGCATTCCATGGCCGTCAGCGACCCTTGGTATGCCGTTATCATTTGTACTACGGAAATAAAGCTAAAACTTGCACACGCTGGTGCATCTTATCTAACTCTTCTATTAACATTCTCCCTGACTCACGCCCATCTTCACGCTCTAACTCTCCTGCTCCATCTTCCCGTCATCATTCGGGAAACTGGAGGGGCGACTCGTAAACGAAGTAACCGTCGGGTTGCCACTTAAATTAAGTGCCACAATCGGTTCAAAAACTTACTCCTTCCTCGTAGACACTGGAGCTGCTGTCTCACTCCTGCCTAACTATCCTGAATTTACTCCTCTTCTACGCTCCTCTGCAATTTCTCTCACTTCTGCTTCTGGATCTTGTATCACCACTTTTGGTGAAGTCGACACAGAACTGGGGATACGATGTCTTCGACGTTCTTTCCTTTGGTCCTTTGTGGTCGCCGATGTCACCCAACCTATTCTAGGAGTTGATTTCCTTGCTAGAAATTGTATCCTTGTTGACTGTAAAAATAATATGCTTATTGATGCTCTAACTAATTACCGTATTCCTCTTCAAACAAGCACAACCCCTATAACATCTTTCTCAATTAACTTTTCTCATGTTGATCCTAGAATTCTTCCTACTCTCCAAAAGTTCCCTGCTCTGACTTCTCCCTCACAGCTTGCTTCAACGACTTATAGCTCTATTCCAGTGCAGCATCACATCGATACAGGCGACAGACCTCCCATATCTTTCAAGCCACGCCCACTCACTGGAACCAAACTCGAAGCCGCTAAGGAGGAATTCCAATTTATGCTACAAGCGGGAATAGTACGCCGTTCAAACTCACCATGGGCCTCGCCGCTTCACATGGTCCCCAAGAAGGATCCTGACAAGTGGCGCACCTGTGGAGATTTCCGAGGACTAAACAATATCACCGTTGATGACAAATACCCCATACCTCACCTTCGAACAATAACGATGTCTCTTCACAACAAAAATTATTTCACAAAGTTGGATCTTCAAAGAGCCTATCTCCAAATACCAGTAGCTGAAGACGACATCCCAAAAACAGCAGTGACAACTCCCTTTGGACTCTTCGAGTTTCTCTTCATGCCATTTGGTCTAAAGAACGCAGGTTCCACTTTCCAACGATTCATCGATTCCATCTTCGCTAATGTGAAAAACGTCTTCATCTACATCGACGATGTGCTCATTGCATCCGACACGTTGGAAGAACACATCGAAGATGTAACTAATGCTCTCTCAATCCTTGCGCATCACAGTCTCCGTTTATCTATAGAGAAATGCGAGTTTCTTCGGAGCTCTTTGACTTTCCTGGGTTATGAAATAAGCACCAAGGGAATCAAACCTCCAGCCGACAGAACAAAGGCAATCTCAGAGTTCCCTCCACCATCAACTTCAACAGAGATGCGCAGATTCCTCGGAATGATAAACTTCTTCCGACATATGATTCCTCACTTCGCAGAAATTGCACACCCTCTCACAGAACTGATACGACTTCATCCTAAATCTAAGAAGCTTCCATGGACAGATGAGTTAGACACCGCCTTCACCCAAGTGAAGCAGGCACTCGTCAACTGTCCTACCCTGTCATTCCCTACAACAACTTCGTCCCAATATCATATTGTATCAGACAGCTCGAGCTATGCAGTAGGCGCTGCATTATACCAACTTGTAGACAACCAACCAATGCCAGTCTCCTTCTTCTCCAAAAAAACTTTCATCCTCACAGAAAACTTACTCTACTTATGACCGAGAACTTCTTGGTGCATATTTAGCAGTTTCACACTTCAGAACTCTCATTGACGGACAAACTGTCGACCTATTCTTGGATCATAAACCTATTGTCTCTGCATTCCACTCCAAAGCCATCGCCAAATCAGACCGTCAACAACGACAACTTTCCTACATCTCTGAATACATCACTTCTATGCACTACATAGAAGGTCACCGCAACATTGTGGCAGACTGCCTCTCTCGACCTACGTGTGCAGTCTCCATTGACCCTTTCGATCTGCAAGCCTTAGCCAGAGCTCAGGTTGATGATGCAGAAGTTGTAGCAAAACAGCTTCATCTCACCTCCTTTCAAATCACTCCAAACTTAAATCTATGGTGTGACACTTCTACTTCCTCTCCTCGTCCTTTCATTCCCAATGCTTCTCGTCAATCTGTCATTACCTTTCTTCACAACCTTTCCCACCCAGGCGTTTCTAAAACAATTCAATTAGTCAAACAGCGATATTTCTGGCCTTCCTTAGACAAAGATGTTAAAGATTTCGTCATGAACTGCCAGAATTGTCAACAATCAAAGATCCAACGTCACACTCGTTCTCCCAGTAATTCCATATCTGCTCCTTCCGATCGCTTCACTACGGTTCACATCGACATTGTCGGACCGTTACCTTCTGCTTCTCTTCCCACTGTTACTTACCCTTTACCTTTTCGCTATCTCTTAACTTGTATCGATCGGACAACAAGGTGGATGGAAGCCATTCCCCTCATCGATACAACTGCCTCCTCCATCGCCATCGCATTTGTATCAGGTTGGATATCACGGTTTGGTGTTCCGTTGCACGTCGTCACCGACCGTGGTGCTCAGTTCGAAAGCGAATTCTTCTCCAACCTATCCTCTCTTCTAGGATTCCATCATCTCCGCACAACCAGTTATCACCCTCAATCTAACGGGATGATAGAGAGACTGCATCGTACATTGAAATCAGCCATCATGGCACGCCAAGATAACTGGTACACATCCCTACCTATCGTTCTGTTAGGTCTCCGCATGACTCCAAACTGTTCTGAATTTTCTCCATTCACAGCAGTGACCGGAGCCTTCATGTTATGTCCTCAGCCTTTCCTGTCAACAACCCGATGCCCTGTTTCACATGAAACTTTAGAAACCTTCATTAAAGAGATGCACTCTTTTGATTTTTCCACACTTGCTTCAGGCACTAGTCACTCTTCTGCTCCTTCTCATGTCCCTAAAGATCTCATGCACTGTAACAAAGTGTGGTTGCGAGTTGACCGTATCCGCAAAAGTCTTGAAGCTCCCTACACTGGACCCTATGAAGTACTTGAGCGCAAACCCAAGTATTTCATCCTGAAACTCCCTCAAGGCAATACATCTGTCTCTATTGATAGACTTAAACCTGCACGTCTACCATCTTCATCGCCAGCAATCACACCTCCTACTAAAGATAACAATTCTCGTTATTCACACCCTCCGACACCTTCACCTCTTCCTCTTGCCCCCTCAACTTCAACTCGCTCTGGACGCTCTGTCCGATTTCGCTCAAAACCCGATTTTCACTATTTCTGATTCCCTGTACACTCCGTTACTGGCGGGGGAGCCCTGTGGCGCTGTTGTCTGCTGTCTATCCAGCTGGCGTCAGTTCATCTCCAGCCATTGTAACGTGAGCGTGTGCCTGTCTCCTCAGTTTAAATATTTTGTTTTTCTTTGCAGCTGTTAAGTTCGGGTAAGAATATTTATGTTAGTTCAAATGTCAATAATTATATAGAGTGTAATTTATATTCATAGAATCTTGTTAAAAGGATCTCTTATTATAGTTTATAACTATAGCTAACTTTCCGTTGCTATGCTGCATAAATGCCAAGTGTTTAGTTTCTTTTTGTATCATATAGGAATATTATTCTTTTGCCAATAATCTGTATTTTATTTTATGTTAATTTTAGTTAATAAATTACAGGTTTACCCTGCTCAACCTACTCCCCACGCTTTTATTGAGTCCAGCCCCTTTAGAGAGAAATAAATAAGAACTCACTAACTACTACCCTTCACCCGTTTGTTTCCGCTCCCCAAGTATCAATACTTTTCTGTCTCCTTATAATAAATAAGATGAACTCTGGTCAACACTACTTAGCTCCGTTTCGGCCCGATTAGATCCGGCTTGGTCCCCATTCGGTCCGTTTTGGACCCCAATCTGTCCATTTTGGACAACAATAATATTGGTCAGTTTTGGTACCCAATCGGTCCGTTTTGTCCCCAATTGGTCCGTTTTGGTCCTCAATCGGTCCGTTTTGGTCCCCAATTGGTCCTCAATTGGTCCGTTTCGGTCCAATTCGGTGATTCTATGTACCCGTAATTAGCTATCGTTCAGGCAAAGACCAATGAATATCTCAATTAAATTATTAAAGTAAATCAATAAGGTAAATATTGTGTAGATTATTAAGAGTTACATCTACTATGGCATATAAAATAGAGAGCTTATCACTGTTTTCTCTTCTGATAATTTTGCCGATGAGAATTTCTAATTCGTTGCACCGGGTTAGGGTCCTAAATTTCTAAAATCTTATCTTTAGGTTATTTTCTTATCTTTTGATCTCTAGTCGGACCTGCTGATAAGAGTCATGTGTCTCTGATATGGCCAAAGTGACATTAAATAGTTTCTGAGACATTTAATGATTTCTGTCAATAAATAACTGTGAAACCCATTGCCTGATTTCAATGTGAACAGATTTTAAATAACCTAGTGAAAGTGACCTTGTGTCCTAAGGTTCTTGTCTATCTTAAACAGTTAGGTTAGGTATAATGTACCCTACGGCCAGAGATGGGCGGGAAAGTACTTCCCAAGTACCAAGTAAAAGTACTAAGTAACAAGTAAGTACTTCAAGTAGCTACTACTTGAAGTACTTTCTAAAAAGTACTTTGAATAATTACTTAGAAGTACTTTTTACAAGTACCTGTTACTTTCTAAGTTAAAAGTACTTTGCAAAGTACATTTTTCCTTTCAGTCAAGAGATTTTAAAAGATTAGTTCTAAAATCTCTACAAAATTAATTCATATTATCATCAAAACTGTATTTTCACCCAGCAACTGGATAAAAACTAGAGTTTGAAGAGATTCAACATGTTGGAAAATTGTTTGTCAAGCAGTAAAATTGAAAACTTTGTCAAACAGTAGAATCGAAAACTAAGACTGTAAGACATTGTATACTTTTATGTGACGGTGAATATTTATATATTCTGACATACAATCATGTATAGAGACTATATGTTATATTAACCAATTTAAGTACATTGAATATAATTATTTTGTGATACCTATATATCACAACCAATATTTACCATACACATTGACGAATTATAAGCGTGTGGACGTGTACAGAGAGTCACTGTGATGATGTACTATCAGAGAAAAGAGTCACTGTGATGATGTACTATCAGAGAAAAGAGTCACTGTGATGATGTACTATCAGAGAAAAGAGTCACTGTGATGATGTACTATCAGAGAAAAGAGTCACTGTGATGATGTACTATCAGAGAAAAGAGTCACTTTAACGTCAAATATATAAATATTTTACATAATCATACCCACTTATATAGTGTCACGTGTGAATTATATATGGCGTTTATCAATAACCAAAATACGTAAAATTCAATCAGAAGGATTTAGAATCAACAGAAACCCGGACTTCCACTCCAGGTTGTGACGTCATTGATAGCGACAAAGAATGGTTGAATCTGCATCACAATAGTGGAAGAGGGCAAACTAGAGGGAATGTAGACGGCATATATATCGGCATTTATTTTTTAAGGGGACATTCGAATTATGTCCCGTTTAAACTTAAACAAAGCAACAGTTATTTAGGGGCCGAAAATTACTTTTTCAATGAAAATCTAATTGAGGTAAATCAATTTCAAAATAATTTTATCAGTAAATAAAATGTGTTATAGACTTATAGTTAGCATTATAATAAGGCTAAGATATCTGCAACTAAATAGACATGAAATGCACATGACAATTAAGGCTTGCTTTTATTTAAGATAGTTACCCCTTTTTCAGAACTATTATAATGAAAGAAAACGTATAGAGGCTAAAACTAAATTAATTGATATTACTAAATACCAATCTGAGTCTTCTGAGAAATGAATAAATTAAGCATTGATTGTCAATTTTAAAATATCTGAATATAATCTATGTATACTTGGCAGACGAATCAAATATATAATAAACCTTAATTTAAAGTAGCCGTTGATTCTTAAAGCGGCCGGGTAATTATTTCCTCTTGCATGTAGAAGGTAGCAGTTGTAGGAGCTTCAGCTTATGTAAATAAATAATCACATTTATATAAAAATAACTTAGTTTTCAATTCTGGTGTATGGCAAACAACAATGTATAACATGTTAAAACTTTCGAATGAAATGACAACACTAAAATATAACGTATTTTTAACCATTGACGAAGTGTTTGATTGTGTGTATGGCCTATGGGTAGGTAATAATAATATAAGCATAATACTTACTATTACTTGGTACAGTAGGAATTACGTTAATAAAAAATACATATTGATTGTATAGATATTAGGTATGACTAAATCTATTACTAGTAATTAGAAGCGGGAGAATAATTATACTAATTATACCATGATCAGTCACTAATCAACAAGTATGACGAACATTAGTTCCTTATGATTGGCCACCTGACGATAATAGAATTGGAAGTGACCGAACATAGATATTGCTATGACGATTACTAGCATTTTAGAATAATGGGACATTTTTACTTTTAATTGCATAAGTAATAATATAAATGTGTTTATGTGTAAAGCGATTGGAAAGATAAAAATTCCAGCTTTGTAATGATAGTTGCATCGCGTTGGTAGCGTTTATATATGACTTGTTATTGTTATTTGTTTTTAATTTATCCTTAAGTGACCGATTACTGGCACAAACACCCTATCAGATAAAGGAGTCACTGTGATGATGTACTATCAGAGAAAAGAGACACTGCGATGATATGCCATCAGAAAAAAAGAGTCACTAGCTGTGATGATGTAGCTACTATCAGAGAAAAGAGTCGCTGTGATGATGTACAATCAGAAAAAAAGTCATTGTGATGATGTACTATCAGATAAAGGAGTCACTGTGATGATGTACTATCAGAGAAAAGAGACACTGCGATGATATGCCATCAGAAAAAAAAGAGTCACTAGCTGTGATGATGTAGCTACTATCAGAGAAAAGAGTCACTGTGATGATGTACAATCAGAGAAAAGAGTCACTATGATGATGTACTATCAGAGAAAAAAGTCACTGAGAAGATGTACTATCAGAGTTAACAGTATAAATTATTAGTTTTTAAATTGTATTGTAAATGTACTTGGTACTTGAAAGTACTTTAAAAAGTACTTGCTACTTGTACTTTGAAAGTACTTTTCTATTTGAGTACTTTGGCAACTACTTCAAGTAGCTACATTGATTTACGAGTACTTGTACTTAGTACTTAAGTACTTTCGATGTACTTTTCGCCCATCTCTGCCTACGGTCTACAGGCTTACAGTACGGTCAGTATTTTAGTATGCCAAGTCACCTACTATAGTACTAGGTAGTAGGTAGATACCTAGAGCTAGAGGCCACTCTGGAAAAACTAGTCTCTTTTTATGGATTTATTCCTATGTTACCATAAATTTTAGGTGGAAAAATGGATAATATGTTGTTGGATCAGCCAAATTACTGGAAATTTATGGTGGATTTTTTAAGCTTTTCAAAAAAGTCAGTGGAATTTTGTGCACCAAATGCAGACTGGTGCTACAGTCACACTGTGTCTGTGGGACGTGTCTATCCAGTCTGCAGAATATGGAACATTTTTCCAAGACTCTCTGTGGGAGTTTTTAATTGACTTTAAGAAATTGGAGATCTCTGCGGGAGATCTTGAATTAATCCCTATGTTACCATTAATTTAGCTGTGGGAAATTTTGAATTAATTCCTATGTTACCATTAATTTAGCTGTGGGAAATTTTGAATTAATTCCTATGTTACCATTAATTTAGCTGCGGGAGATTCTGAATCTGCTCCTGAGAGTCAGAGAGTAGCTCTCTCTCAAATAAAAGTCTCTGCGGGAGAAGAGACGCATTCTGCAGACTGGGTGTCTATGAGAATAATGAGACTAAGAATGCCATGTTTCAGAGGCTGGAAAATTGTAAGCCAATTTTAGAGCCAAAATTTCACAAATATTCTGAGCTAAGCCCAGTTTGCAGAATATGGAACATTTTTCCAAGACTCTCTGCGGGAGTTTTTGATTGAATCTTTAGAAATTGGAGATCTCTGCGAGAGATAATGAATGAACTATGTTACAATTAATTTTGCTGCGGGAGATTCTAAATCTTCTGCTGAGAGTCAGAGAGTAACTCTCTCAAAATTAAAATAAAATCTCTGCGGGACAAGAGACGCACCATATTTTAAATTATGGACAAAGTCCCCAGTATATTGACAACTTTTGAAGGGTTAAATAAGTTGAAAAGCCTGTAAATAACAAGTAAATCACTCCTAAAATTTTTAATTGCGGCCCTCTGGCTCTGGCCCCTCTCAGCTCTCAGGCTCTCAACCAAAAAGTATTATAAAAAAAGGTTGGGTAAATTGAAATTCATGAAATGTAACTAATTCCAATATTAAATTTGTTTTTACAGAAAACCCTCATAGTTCACCACCTCAGACTAAACAAATCATGTATAAGATAATTAGACCAATTAAGATATTTTGAAACTGTTGTCGTACAGGAAAAAACACTTATCTACAAGACAAAACACAATTTTTGTCACCTGGCAGTTTTTCTATTATAAATATTACAAATATTACTAGGTTCTCCATATATCTCTTTTTGAATGTTTTATTATGTTGATTATTCACTATTTTATATTTTTATTCCTGGCACAGTCTGTGCTGAAAAAAATGATTTGAAGAAATACTGAAAACTAGAAACGGTGTAGACTATGCTAATCCTTGAAGTGATAGTAGTTTATTTATATAATAATTCAGACAGATTTTGACTTCAGTTATAACGCTCAATAAATTTGCCAATTTAACCCATCAACTTTACCGACTTACCATATTATTAAATAGTCGAAAAAGACTAAAATAAGACTTTGCATCCTATTAGGAATTTATAATATATCAGGACTCTATTGCATTTGTAGTTATTATACAGCCATTACATCTTAATTGATATTACCATCAAAAAATAAAAGATTGATTTGAAAGAAATTGAAAGATTTCATCTGTGGACCATGAAATACAGACTGGGCTGCGGGAGATTCAGAATCTGCTGCTGAGAGTCAGAGAGCAACTCTCTCTCTCAAATCCAGTCTGAAAAGTAGAGCAGGATTTGTGGATTAATCCTGTGCTCAAGTCCTATTGAATTTCTGTGTTCTCAAGTTTATTTGTTGCTCCCAAATCCCAATTTCTGTAAAAAAAAATTCTAGGTGTGAAGAGTCCTTCTTTTCAGACTGGTCTCAAATTAAAATCTCTGCATCTGTATTTAGTGCACAAAATCCCACTGACTTTTTTCAAAAACTGGAAAAAAATCCACCAACAATTTATAATATTTAGCTGATCCATCAACGTAAATAGCTATAAATCCACCAATTTTGCTAGAATATCATTTTGAAAGGTGGAAAATTCCCCTGACATGTTGGTGGAATTTATCATGAAATACAGACATTTATGCAGAGTGGCCTCTCAAGAGAGTCTCTAAAATATTCTGTAAAAAATTACATTAAACTGTTGCATAGCCACCATGTTTCAGAGGCTGGAAAATAGTATGCAAAAATTTCAACAAAAATCTGCAGAATATGCGAGATATTTTGGATATTCTATCCTAAAAATTTTGAATTAATTCCTATGTTTATATTAAATTTACTAGGAACACTTCTGAATTAATTCCTATATTTACGTTAATTTTACCATGAACAGAATAAGAGATCTCTATAAACACTTTACCAGTTGTATGCTGGATGCCATCTTTCTATTCAATCTACCTTACTTATAGTTTATTATTTATAGTTAATTAATCTATTAAATATTGTAATAAGACACCAAAAAATTCATGGGATCAAGAGGACACACATAGGAACAAGTTATATATAGGAATAGAGAACATACATAGGAATAGAGAACATACATAGGAATAAAGAACATACATAGGAATAGAGAACATACATAGGAATAGAGAACATAACATAGGAATAGAGAACATACATAGGAATAGAGAACATACATAGGAATAAAGAACATACATAGGAATAGAGAACATACATAGGAATAGAGAACATACATAGGAATAGAGAACATACATAGGAATAGAGAACATAACATAGGAATAGAGAACATAACATAGGAATAGAGAACACACATAGGAATTAGAGCACACGCATAGGAATTAGAGCACACGCATAGGAATTAGAGCACACACATAAGAATTAGAGCACACACATAGGAATTAGAGCACACATAGGAACAATTAGTGAATTCTTCTTGTTGAATAGCCCCCCCCCCCCCCCCCCCCCTCCTAACAATCCTCACCAGGATGAAGGTGCGACCAGGGAGTCGAGGACGCCCCAGGTTTCAGTTTGTCGACGCCCCAGGTTTCAGTTTGTCAACCTATAGGAGTGTGTGGGCCTAAGGGAAACCTGCATCACTCAGGAAGTTAACAACTGCCTGAGGATGGGTCCAAAGGTGCTCCACTGAGTGTATGTTGTGTGCAGTCCTGTGTAGATGTAGTTACGGACATTGTGTGAGAATTGAGAGACAGTGCCCTGATCAGATTGAAAGAAGTCGTACCGGTGAGAGTCCGATCTCCCAATCCTGTGTGTGGTAAGGAAGGGATGGATGGTGGCCACATCTCGGACATGATAGAGTAACCCCATCACACCGAGACATGGACGACTGACTAGGGTCTATGGCTGGAGGTCTAGAACACTGTCTGTTAGGAGGTAAGGAGTCAAGAGCTCGTGGTGTGTATGTGTTTGTGAAGAGGTGTGTGGTCGGGGGTGGGAGGGTAGAAGGAGTGGTGTTTAGTGTGCGTGGTGTCCTCCTCTCAGTTTCAATGTAGTGTAGGGATGTAAGGGGTCTAGTGTGAATCTCTGAAGTTTATCCGTGACTGCTGAGGCCTTAAAATTGGCCTTCTTAAATATCCGGCAACAATTTTCCAATTGGCTAATTCATGTGTTCACATGTAATTATTATAGAATATTATGAGGTTTTTGGCCATTTTGGAGAGAAATGTGAAAATTTTTGGAGACAAATTACACCAAAAATAATTACCTGGAGACTGAACTGATTGTGCCTGCTTTGTAGACTGGCCAGCGTGACCCTACAATAGATGAATCATGTTATCATGATTAGTACATTAGAGTTTACTACATAGCTAAGGTAAGGCCAAGGCCCTAGGGTCACTCAGGCCACAGCTTCACTGGCCCTCGCAGGTAAATTGTGGTCTTTTAAATTCCAATTGCAGCAATCTCGGCCTCTGACCCCTCTTCAAGAAAGTCTCTAAAAAGCCTGCTGAACCAAATTCATATTCAAATCATGTTTCATATCCAAAGAAGAGTTAATACCTACCTACCATTTAGCTACCAAGTAATTCTGAAATATGGCAGAGACATTGCCAATATGTATTAGGCACCATACCAGGCCCAAACCTGCCATTTTAATGTCAAGTTTATGACAGTTATTTGAGCCTTTCAATAACGAATGGAGAGGTTTGGGGTCTTTCACAGAATAGCAGCGCAAAATATTTATGAATATATTTTATTCAATATCATTATTTATTAATTTATCAGAGACAATATTTAATAGGAATTACCTGTATCTGTAACACATATCACTATCATACTGGTTGTCATTATCATATTGGTTGTCATTATCATATTGGTTGTCATTATCATATTGGTTGTCATTATCATATTGGTTGTCATTATCATATTGGTTGTCATTATCATATTGGTTGTCATTATCATATTGGTTGTCATTATCATATTGGTTGTCATTATCATATTGGTTGTCATTATCATATTGGTTGTCATTATCATATTGGTTGTCATTATCATATTGGTTGTCATTATCATATTGGTTGTCATTATCATATTGGTTGTCATTATCATATTGGTTGTCATTATCATACTGGTTGTCATTATCATACTGGTTATCATTATCATGCTGGCTATCATTATCACTTTGATTATCATATTGGTCATCATTTATCATGTTGGTCATCATTAACATGTTGGTTATCATTAACATGTTGGTCATCATTAACATGTTGGTCATCATTAACATGTTGGTTATCATTAACATGTTGGTTATCATTAACATGTTGGTTATCATTAACATGTTGGTTTATCATTTAACATGTTGGTTTATCATTTAACATGTTGGTTTATCATTTAACATGTTGGTTATCATTAACATGTTTGTTTATCATTTAACATGTTGGTTTATCATTTAACATGTTGGTTTATCATTTAACATGTTGGTTTATCATTAACATGTTGGTTTATCATTAACATGTTGGTTATCATTAACATGTTGGTTTATCATTAACATGTTGGTTTATCATTTAACATGTTGGTTTATCATTTAACATGTTGGTTTATCATTTAACATGTTGGTTATCATTAACATGTTTGTTTATCATTTAAATGTTTGTTTATCATTTAACATGTTGGTTATCATTTAACATGTTGGTTTATCATTAACATGTTGGTTTATCATTAACATGTTGGTTATCATTTAACATGTTGGTTTATCATTAACATGTTGGTTTATCATTAACATGTTGGTTTATCATTAACATGTTGGTTATCATTAACATGTTGGTTTATCATTAGCTAACATGTTGGTTTATCATTAACATGTTGGTTTATCATTAACATGTTGGTTTATCATTAACATGTTGGTTTATCATTAACATGTTGGTTTATCATTAACATGTTGGTTTATCATTAACTTGTTGGTTTATCATTAACTTGTTGGTTTATCATTAACATGTTGGTTTATCATTAACATGTTGGTTTATCATTAACATGTTGGTTTATCATTAACATGTTGGTTTATCATTAACATGTTGGTTTATCATTAACATGTTGGTTTATCATTAACATGTTGGTTTATCATTAACATGTTGGTTTATCATTAACATGTTGGTTTATCATTAACATGTTGGTTTATCATTAACATGTTGGTTATCATTAACATGTTGGTTATCATTTAACATGTTGGTTATCATTAACATGTTGGTTATCATTTAACATGTTGGTTATCATTTAACATGTTGGTTATCATTTAACATGTTGGTTTATCATTAACATGTTGGTTTATCATTAACATGTTGGTTTATCATTAACATGTTGGTTTATCATTAACATGTTGGTTATCATTAACATGTTGGTTTATCATTAACATGTTGGTTTATCATTAACATGTTGGTTTATCATTAACATGTTGGTTTATCATTAACATGTTGGTTTATCATTAACATGTTGGTTATCATTAACATGTTGGTTTATCATTAACATGTTGGTTTATCATTAACATGTTGGTTATCATTAACATGTTGGTTATCATTAACATGTTGGTTTATCATTTAACATGTTGGTTATCATTTAACATGTTGGTTATCATTTAACATGTTGGTTATCATTTAACATGTTGGTTATCATTAACATGTTGGTTATCATTAATAAATCTTAATGATCTAATTTTCATTTTATCAACTTTGTATCTATGATGCACATTTAATGTAATTATATCAATAAATATTTTGTGCTGCTATTCTGGGAAAGACCTGAGGTTAGATGTAGCACATTGTCACCTGTCATTATTACATTCATTGACTTTTATACTTGCATTATAGTTTGATGTCACATTTGCAGCTGTGGTGATAACAGTCATTGCTTCTCACACTCATAAACCTACATAAACACTTATGATGGGTATTGCTTCACTACTTAGGAGTTTATTGAGGTTGAAGTGGGATGTAGTAGTATTATTAGCTATATGTAGTAATGAATAATTTCTCTATTGTTTTTAATAATAATATCTTTCAGCTAATCATCATTATTCTATAGATTCAATCCATCTAAAAGAAGGTGCATAAAACCTACCCCAAGGCCTAAATTATAATTTTGGCCTAATTCTTTCAGATCTATAGTAGGCTGAGTAGCTAATTTGTAACATCGGAATAAATTGAAAAGAAAAAAATTTAGGGTTCTTGCACTTCACGATTTAGAAATTCACTCAATTTAAAATTTGATTATTTAATTCATTAATTAAAGGCTAACAAATAATGTACTTCTATCCTTCATACTCAACAGTAGCCTATTTAAATGGGCTGATTGATAGTAATCTGATATATGATTGAAATTTTGTAAGACAAGATATTTAATTACTAATGAAAGTAGCTAGTTACAGAACATTTTAATGAACTAAAACTTTCAGGTTGAGTTCAAAGCTATGACTTCACTTGGATCAAGTTGAAATTATCTTGGATCAAGTTGAAATTATCTTGGATCAAGTTGAAATTATCTTGGATCAAGTTGAAATTATCTTGGATCAAGTTGAAATTATCTTGGATCAAGTTGAAATTATCTTGGATCAAGTTGAAATTATCTTGAATCAAGTTGAAATTATCTTGAATCAAGTTGAAATTATCTTGAATCAAGTTGAAATTATCTTGAATCAAGTTGAAATTATCTTGAATCAAGTTGAAATTATCTTGAATCAAGTTGAAATTATCTTGAATCAAGTTGAAATTATCTTGAATCAAGTTGAAATTATCTAGGATCCAGTTGAAATTATCTAGGATCCAGTTGAAATTATCTTGAATCAAATTGAAATTATCTTGGATTTAAGTAGAAATTATCTAGGATCCAGTTGAAATTATCTTGGATCCAGTTGAAATTATCTTGGATCAAGTTGAAATTATCTTGGATCAAGTTGAAATTATCTTGGATCAAGTTGAAATTATCTTAATCAAGTTGAAATTATCTTGGATTCAAGTTGAAACTTGGATTTATGTTGAAACTCTCTTGGATTTAAATTGAAACTCTCTTGGATTTAAGTTGAAACTCTCTTGGATTTATGTTGAAACTCTCTTGGATTTAAGTTGAAACTCTCTTGGATTTAAGTTGAAACTCTCTTGGATTTAAGTTGAAACTCTCTTGGATTTATGTTGAAACTCTCTTGGATTTAAGTTGAAACTCTCTTGGATTTAAGTTGAAACTCTCTTGGATTTAAGTTGAAACTCTCTTGGATTTAAGTTGAAACTCTCTTGGATTTAAGTTGAAACTCTCTTGGATTTAAGTTGAAACTCTCTTGGATTTAAGTTGAAACTCTCTTGGATTTAAGTTGAAACTCTCTTGGATTTAAGTTGAAACTCTCTTGGATTAAGTTGAAACTCTCTTGGATCAAAAGTTATAACGCCACAATTATAAAATTTCAATATAAAATTAGTTTTTTGGAAAAAAATTCAATCCCAGAGAAAGAATTTTGAGAAAATTTAGATTTACTTTGTTGCTGTATTTGTGAATCTGATAATGCCATTATCATCACTGTAGATCAGAAATTGATAGGGAGATGTGTTTCTTACACACACCTAAAACTTGCATTTCTTCATCTCTTTTTCTATGTAGAGTTTTTTATTTTTACCATGAAAAAAAAAACTCATTCGATATATCTCTTGTTTGTGACAACACTGTCATAACCACAAAAGAGCTATTTTTCAGGAGAGGCATTATAGTACCTTTACTTTACGTACATTTAATGGTATATCGTTAGGACATTTAGCCTCTCTAGCGGTACATTTTAGAGTTGAAATGGTCAGCATTTTATGAATTATATGTCTATATGGATAACTCTAACATACATGTTTTTGTGTTTATGACGTTATTCCTACAAACAAGTGATTTTATAATTGTTTCAAAGTTATATGATGTATAACAAAATGTCATTAATAGGTAGGTCCTCTTAACCTGTTAAAAGTATACCTACTTCACCATTAAAATATAAACCTTAGAATTAAATGATCATTTCTATTTATTACTGATTGTATCCAATTACATTTTTTCTTTTAATAATGATTATTCCTCCAATTAATGTTTTCATGATAGCTACAGCTTGCCATAGTCATGTAGAGATATCCTTTAACACTCTTGACTGTATATATGCTAGTGTGACCTTATGATGTCAATTAATAAATGCCAAAGTATTATATTTTAACCAGAAATTATACTTTTGACGGGTTAAGCTACAACAATGTTGTTACTGTTGAAAACACATTATTTTTAACACTAGTTTTTCTTTTTAATTAAAAATTTGATTCATCAAATTTGAAACTCGAGAAATATATACTGAGCATCACCAATATAATCCACCCATTCCAAACCACAGAATACCTAATAGCTAATAGCAAAATCACTCTCAATGGAAGACCTCAACCCAGCTTTGAATGCACAAAAAGGATTGTATAATATTTCAAGGAAAATATATTTCATTTAGCTATATTTTAAATCTCTTTATTATGCATTCTGATAACATATTTTACCATGTTCATTTAAATTAAGGTGAGCTTTCATGCCTAAATATCTCCACTCAGTGTCAAAGATTTGGGATTTTAGTATAATATGAAATAAAGTTTGGTATGACTAAAAAGTATTTCTGTTTGCTGTATAATTTTTATGTACTTCCACTGAACAAACTTAGATGAGAATTACTAATCTTATGGAACGAACTACAAGCTTTCCGAGGGTATAACCTGATTCCTAAAATAATTTCTCCTTCACTGTTCAATAACCCCTATCCTCTGAGTGCAATGCATCACCCCAGTTGACGCTGCAATGTATCACCCCAGTTGACACTGCAATGCATCACCCCAGTTGACGCTGCAATGCATCACCCCAGTTGACGCTGCAATGCATCACCCCAGTTGACGCTGCAATGCATCACCCCAGTTGACGCTGCAATGCATCACCCCAGTTGACGCTGCAATGCATCACCCCAGTTGACGCTGCAATGCATCACCCCAGTTGACGCTGCAATGCATCACCCCAGTTGACGCTGCAATGCATCACCCCAGTTGACGCTGCAATGCATCACCCCAGTTGACGCTGCAATGCATCACCCCAGTTGACGCTGCAATGCATCACCCCAGTTGACGCTGCAATGCATCACCCCAGTTGACGCTGCAATGTACCACCCCAGTTGACGCTGCAATGTACCACCCCAGTTGACGCTGCAATGCATCAGGAGAAAGATAGGAAGGGACTTGAAAAAAAATGTGAAACCTTAAGAAAGTGGAAGAAAATTTGTGCCTTATCTGTGATTCCTGTCTGCTTTTGTACCATGGATAATATGTGAAGATATCAAAGAATCAAAGTTTCATGATATAGAAAGTGAAGAAGTTCTCAGTGGACTGAAACAGAACCATTAAGCCATAAAAATTAGAAATTTCTAATCCTTTTCAGTGCAAGAAATCCTTAATTTCCTCCTATATTCACATGTAGCTATTTTGCTGAGAGGCAAAACAAATATCTTTGAGAATACTTATAATAATAATTCAGAGTATTTAGCTAATTTGAAGTTGAAGAAAGGGAGAGAGATGGAAGTTCTGGATTCTCTGGATTTGAAGGGAATGGAAAGGAGACTTCAGTACTCAAAGCTTTTGGACCTGAAAATAAATCAAAGTTAGAAGAGACTCCAAAAGTAAATTCTTTGGTTCAAGGCAGAGAAGTATTTTCTGAGTCTCCACCTGTCACAAAAGTAGCTAATTCATCTGAAATAGCAAACGGAAACGTTAACTTTGATGAATATATAAATTTGTTTACATCTTTTCTAGAGCAGAGTATGGCAGTCCAGGGTGAGGCACTGGCTACAATAGACACAACACTATGTGAATTAAGTAAAGAAAATGATGTTCTCAATAAGGCAGTTGTGGATGATCCAACAGAAGAGAACAGCAATCAGTTCAGTGGTTTTAATGTTGGTGAAGCTGCTGTTGGTATGACAAACAAGATCCAAGAGTTGAAGAACATTGTAAAGGCAAGTCGTTTACAATTATCAAGTAATAGAGAGAGAAGCATCAACTTCAGAAAAGGAGTGTGGCAATACAGGGAGTCTAGAAGTATCAACTTAACAAATGAAACTACTCAGAACAGCTCTATTGGTGAACCTACCAGATTTATGCCAGAGATCACCAGTACTCCAGGAGGTGAGATGAAGCCACCCAAAATGCTTGCTAAACATGGTTATAATTTGAGAAATAATTTAAATAATTGTAATTTAATAATGAGAATTTATATTGTAAAGTTTTCCTCTAGGTAAAACTAGGAGGGGAGATATGTAGTGGGATGTATATAATGTAAACCTGAAATAGAAAATTATGATTACTCACCTAAACCCTAAGCAGGCATAACATTTTAACAATAGCATGCACTACCACTTAATATTAATGTTAGAGTCAATACACACAGGCATAGTCAGTCTTATTCTAGCTCCCATAGTGACAACATATACTTATCTTGTGCTGTTAAACTTACCTTCTATTGTGAAGTAATTATGTGTTTTATGTGACAGGTATTAAGAGTAATAAATAATTAAATGGTGTATGGTGTTGAAAATAAGCTATTAATGTGATGTGTGGAAAAGGAAAGCCCGGGTAAGCTAATGTTTGTAGAATGTTGATAGTGTATATATGTAAATATTAGTAATTTTCATATAGTAACAATAGTTTATTTTGTATCTTTCACAGCCTGGTTTCTTTCTATATAATAGTTCAAAAGATCAAATACAATAGTCCATACCAACAATAGTCTACTTCCACCCAACAACCAATCCCTTCAAATACTCCATAGCAAATAATAGTTCTATGTTTGGGACACGGCCCCCCAACAATAGAAATCAGAGGACATTTGGACATGGAATACAACCTGGTATTGTGCCCACATAACAGTTCAACATATTAGATTGATTCACTCGAAAATAAGGTCTAAATATGTTATTGCCAAAGAAATGAGTTTCTCTATTGGAATACATTGATGATTCATGAAGAAAATTATGTCAGGTTAAAAATGTAGCCTAACTTTTTCTTTCGCACATCATCACTATTCACTAGAAAAAGTAGCTATTGGTTGAAGATTCTCTGTTGCTATGTCTTTTCTTACAGAGATATGAGAGATGCTGTGTGTTGCTAATCTATAGTTATTTTTCAGATATTTGTTAAGTTCTAACTTTTGATAGAAATGGCTTCCCATAGAGCTGGCATGCTTTTCTCTTCTCTTTTGAGGTAAGTACCTAGTAACCAACTCAGTTGTAAATGCACATGTTGAATAGCAATGGAAGAGAAGGGGAGTGGCGTCCCTTGGGCCCCGAACTATTGTAATTTGGATTATGGATTGTCTTTTTTCATTTTTACCATATTTATCTTTTTTTTTTACGCTACTTGCAGTTTTAGAGGATAGCGCTAGAGTGTTAGGTTCGTAGGTAGGCGTAGACTTCATTTACTATCGCCTCTTCATTTTCCTCTTCCATCCGTGAGTGCAGCCACCGGTGCTTGTGTACCTTTTTGTCACATTCCTTGGCAAGTGACTGCATTCACAGAGTAGCTTTTCTGCATCCATGAGCATTGTCACTGATGTTGGTAGGTGACTTTGTTCATAGAGCCACTTTCCTTTCTGACTGCTTCTTTCAGTCCCTTGTATTTAATTTCCTTTTGACGTCAGCGATATGGCCTTTGGTTCCGAAGCAGACGTTAAACCCCTACTGAAATAACAAAATTTAAAAAATAATAGCGATAAGATGAGAGAACCTTGCTCTAATATTGCCAATGTTTCTGCAGAAATGTTGCTAATAAGTTTATGTAAATAATTTCTACCTACAAATCTTAACTGTCATCTTCATTTACCTTCATAATGTGATTGGAATTTTCAGATATAGTTGAGAGAGAAAATTATTATGTTGAGTTCGTTGTAATTTGTAGCTAATCAAATAGATTTAACTTATTTAAAAGATGTCTTATAGCTACTTCTGTAGCTTACATCAATCTTGCAATTCCATATTAACCATTCTATGTGCTAGATTTTAACTTATTCTAAAAAATATATTTCTCTTTTAGCTACAAGCAAAATGAATAAAATCTTTAACAGGAAAATAAAACTGCAAACTTGAGAAACTGTTGTAGGTAGTTACCTAAACATACGACGCGATAGTCACATTCGTCACTAGGCTCCACACATTCAATTAATCACAGTATAGTCCTTTATTTTTTATGTGACTAATTCATCACAGGCGTATAAAGGGATAAAAAGTGAAGGTAATGCATACATCTTTTTGCAGGTCAAGAGCAATGGTATCATCCTGCACTCAAGGCAGTCACGCTGTGCGCAATCAGACCCTAGGGTTCCAGTCAGTCAGATTGATGTCTGGAGTGCAGCAGCAGTTTGATGACGCTAAGAAAAGACTAGGCACATTGAAAGAAGATCCAGGTACTTAAATCATTAACTTTAGTATGTATAATATAGTATATAGCAGGGTTGTTAAAAACCAATGGTTTTTATAGGGTATGATTCATTAGAAGTGCATAAAGATGCTGATTAGTTCCTAACTGATCACTAGCTATACATGGTTAACATTGATAAATTCTGAAAAAAAATTATTTGAGATACATTATGAAAAAGTTAATTAATGCAGATGCTATGTAGCTAACATTTTACTACCAATTCATGAATAATTCTTAGCTGCTAGTCTACTTCAATAAGCTGATAAAACTTCAAAACTCAAGTTTTAGCAACAGTAAGATTCAAATATTTCTTCAATTCTTTTATTTCCATTGGTTTACATTTCAAATGTACCTAGATGTTCAAAGTTTCAACTATAATATAGCATATTAGCTAATGAATATCACAGTGTGACTCAAGACTATACTATTTACTAAATCACTGAGTAAAATATCTTTATAAAATAATAATAACACAATATGGTGAGAAGAAAACCCTGTCCATATTTCTATTTTCCTTTGGTTTTAATGTCTTACACTACTAAGATTAACTAATTATATTCTATATAGCTACATAATATATTTAAATGGTTTAATAAAACTGTTTTAAATGTTGTAGCTAATTATAATATTGATGATTAATGATAGATTTAATATGATTTTAGAGCTGCAAAAGATTTAAAAAAACATCAAAACCAAATTAACCATGTTTTTTTAGCTTGGTTTAAACCAAGCAACTATAGACTATATAGGTACTAATTTAATTAGGTATGTGTAGGTGAATTAAAAACCATAGAAAAGATATTATTTCGTAGTACTCTGATTACTGAAAGTGATTAAATGACTAGATCAAGATTAAGCGAGACGTAAATTAGATTAAATGTTGTTGATAAAAAGTATTTCCATAATTAAGGTTATTCCATGATAGTGATAGAGAATTAAACACTAGTCCAGAAGACATCACAGCCAAGACTAACTAAAGTCATAGCACTGAAACTTCTTATATTGTAACTGTTAAAATAGTTAACTAACTTCATTGGTAGCTAATTGATTTTAAAGGGCACAAAATTTTTTTTGTTTTTCAATTATGAACAAATTCATTTCTAATACAGTTAGGTAGCTAGTAGCTATCTATATTAATTAATTTAGTAGAGGGATTAACATCTGCTTTGGAGCCAAAGGTCTGTTTTAAAAAATGTGTGCCTGATAAAAATCATCTTTGGTTGAGAATTATCACCTAAAATGCAAATAGGTTTCAGGATCCATCTAACATTTCTGACTGAGGAGTTTTACTTTCCTTGATAAGTGACTGCATTCACAGAGTAGCTTTTCTTCATTCATGAGCATTGTCAGTGGGTGACTTTGTTGACTGCTTCTTCCAGTCCCTTGTATTTGTTTCCTTTTGACCTCCTCGATATTATCAAAGAAATAGTTGGATCAGTTAAACCTCTAACAAATCAATTTGTCACTAACCCCTACCCCCCCAGGCAATGAGGTTAAGCTGAAGATGTACGCCCTGTTCAAGCAAGCTACCTCAGGCAAGCCCTCCACCTCCAGACCCAGTATGATGGACTTTGTGGGCAGAGCAAAGTGGGATGCGTGGAATGGCTTGGGGGACATGTCTCAGGATGAAGCCAGACTTGCTTACGTCAAAGTAGTTGATGAGCTGGTGGCAGAGGAGGTATGTGTCTTTACTCCTTAGAATATGACGCCTAGTGTCTGATTCATGTCTTCACTCTTAATAACATTTTTTCTTAAGGCTAGAAGAAGCAGGTCTTCTTCAAATAGTTAAAAAAAAAACAATTATCTTATTTAGACAATGAACATCAAAAAACGAAATCTTTATAACATAACATCTACTAAGTGTTGTATTCAAGCGCCCCAGAGGGTTCCATCCCGAAGCTGTCTGTGGTGAATGGAATCGAAGGGGGTAGCTTGCATCCCTTGGGCCCAGAAATGTTGTAATTTGGATTATGGAGCTATTGTCTATTTTTATGTTTATCATTTTTTTAACGCTACTTGTAGTTTTAGAGGATAGCGCTAGGGTTATGCTCTTCTACTACGAGGTCTTAGATTTTGTGTTAGGTAGACTCTTATCTTCATTTACTCTCACCTCTTCATTTTCCTCTTCCATCCGTGAGTGCAGCCACCAGTGCTTGTGTCCCTTTTTGTCACATTCCTTGGTAAGTGACTGCATTCATGGAGTAGCTTTTCTGCATCCATGAGCATTGTCACTGGCTGTGGTGGGTGATTTTGATCATGGAGCCACTTTTCTTTCTGACTGCTTCTTTTGCTTTTAATTCCTCTAGTCACTTCGTTTATTTTTCTACGTATATGATTTTTTGCTATATCATTGTATTTAAAGCCATCGTGATGAACTGTAATTAATTTTCTGAATGAAGCTTTTTTATTATTATTGCTCAAAGCGATACTTTCTTCCCTCAGCAAGACGCATCCACCGTTCAGTCTTCAGACGGCAAGTACAACTGCATCAAAGTCACTGTGGAGGACGGACTCAGAACAATCACCCTCAACAGACCTAAGAAATTCAATGCCCTCACTAGAGAGGTGAGCTTGTATAGAGAAGTAATAACAACATTGTGTTAGTTACTTTCTAGAGGACAACCAGTGAGGTCACAGAATGAGAGGGTGGACCCATTAAAAGACAGACTGCGGAGTTTTAGATCGACCAGTAAAATGTTTACGGTTCAAACAGAATACATTCACTATAATAAATTTGGTTCTAGAAAATTTCAGTCCCTGAAAATTCGGTCTTGGAGAACTCTGTCTCAGTTTATATGGTGTCATTAAAGAACAATAAAAGAAAGAGTTGAAATTATGGGTACTAAAATGTGTAGTTTATTTATTAAAAGCGGATAACACTATTAACCGTTATAAAATGATACGTAACATTAGTAATTTTGACGTTTTGATATTTTATTTAGCATGAGATTTGAGCTGAAAATTTTGTTTCAGGTATAAATAAAACTTATAAACTAGATGTATCGATGGGCGTGCCGCCCTCCAAACCCCCACCCCCCCCTCCCCCCCCCCCCCCCCCTGCCAGGTCATTTATACAATCATGAAGTGTGCAGTACAACAAACTAGCAGATAAAGAAAATTACATAAGTGTCATTTATAATTCCAAGACCAAAATTTCCGGTCACCAATAACTCTCTCCTTATCAATTGTGGGTAAATAGAATTTCACACAGTACATTTATATGATAAAAGCTACTATAGAACTGACAAAAAATTATACAATTCAATCCACTGGTTTTCTAAATACCAAATGTGTAGTGAATTCTCGACACTCAGTCTTTTAGAGACCAAAATATTGTCAGTCTGATTAGAGTTAACTAATATTACCACTTTCTATCATTAATTTTAGCCACTAAGTAGCTATACTAGCATGTAGCTATAAGTGATGGATAATAAAGGGCCGTACACACTTAGGGTTTTTTAAGTCTTTCCACCAGACTTTTTGCTAAGCTCCTCCTACTTTTTCCACGAGAATATAAGAAAAAACGATATAAATATTATTTATGTTAGTTTGTATCCATGATACCTGCAGGTATCATGGATACAAACTAACATAAATAATAATTAGCTATATCGTTTTTTTTATTCTCGTGGAAAAAGTAGGAGGAGCTTAGCAAAAAGGCTGGTGGAAAGACTTAAAAAACCCTAAGTGTGTACGGCCCTTTTGATGGCACCCTTTACTCCACATGCCCAATGCTAGATAGCTCCCTTACCTTTTTCTAGATGTACACAGAGTGGATGACGGACCTGAGAGAGGCAGCAGAAGACCCCAAGACACGAGTAGTGGCAGTGACGGGTGCAGGTCCTTTCTACTGCTCTGGCAACGACTTGACTAACTTCACACAAATACCAGAGTCTGGGCCTGAGGTGTTCGCTAAGGAAATGGGAGAGTTGCTACACAAGTGAGTGATGCTTATTGGACATAAAAAATTACCATTTCCCTCTACTCATTTAGAATGTCTCACCGTAAAATGTGGTGGAATCAATACAAAATGATCCAAATTATAACAGTTTGGACTACAACACTTTATCGCCCAGGATCAAAATTCCAAAAACAGACGTGTCGTCTGAGAGTTGAAATTTGCATATTTTTTCAAAAATGATGATTTTTTTTATGCTGGAAGCTAATCAACATTAATAGAGAAAACTGATATGAAATACATTATTTTACCCAATATCTTGGTGTATATGATTGGTAGTACCTACGGCAGCCACATGGGATAGATTATTGTTTCAATATTTAAATGTGGAGGTGATCAACTTCTTGAAGATATGATGTAAATTTGAGGTTGTCACATTATAAATTAATTGGTATGCTTGGCCTTAGTGGCCAATCTTCCACTGAGATTATTTACTTAACTTTTCATGAAGCTATCTCGTGGATTGTATGGAAATTTTGAAATATTCACCTCTCGGGCGACACATCAATTTTTGGAATTTTGACTTGAAATTTTACTAGTATTGTTTATTAACCAACATGAATCAATTAAGTAAAAACTGGGTAGTTTTTAAACGAAAAACTTTTTTGAATCACCCTAGTATCCATGATACCTGCAGGTATCATGGATACTATTGTAAGTAACAAATCTCTTTACCTGACTTATACTATGCCAGTACAACTCAGCCCACTGTGATGTATTTCTAATTAATTTTCATAATGTATATTGCAACTGTGTGCTGTAGGTAGGTACCACCTCATCTCTACTTAGTTTTCCCCATTGCAATTGTGTAATGTTCACCTTCTCATTTCTCCCTCAGGTTCGTAGACGCTTTCATAGATTTCCCCAAACCTTTAGTAGGAGTAATTAACGGCCCGGCCATTGGAGTGTCCGTGACTGTGCTGGGCATGTTTGATGCCGTCTACGCAACTGACAAAGTAAACAAACAGCCTTATAGTCCTTATTGCAAATGCAATGCACAATTAATTTTGCAACTATTTTATACATTCAATTGCTTGTAATAATAAATTAAGCTTCGGATTTAGCTATAATGTAGGGTAACGACTCAATTAGCTCACAGTTAAAGTGTTTGAGTTAAAATTAGCCAATTTGAATATTGAAAATATTACCTATCCTACGTTAGGTAACTGTGAGCAGTCTGTTAAGTACTTATCCTACATGCATAACTATACATCTAGCTACTACTTACAATTTTCACCTTGACTGATGATTTTAACCTTGGTAAGTCTAATTACTAATAATTTACTAACGTCTGCTATGTGCAGTCTATAGTAAACTCGATAAAAACTACTGCCCAATCTAACTAGTCACAATTATCACACTAAAGGCGTGTTGATCCCCACAGGCTTATTTCGAGACCCCCTTCACCAGATTAGGTCAGAGTGCCGAAGGTTGCTCCTCTTTCACCTTCCCCCGCATGATGGGACCTACCAAAGCTGCCGAGATGTTAATATTCAACAGACGGGTGAGATAGACACTGTACATTTAGCGGCTTGCACCCCTGAGATTAGAGTTGCTACCACTAGGGAAACAGTTTTAAAATTATTTAAGGTTTCTAACGCACTGATTGGCCATAGAGATTGACCAATAAGTGTATTGCGGGGCGTACCTCCCCCTCAAACCCCATTCCAGATCATTAAACAATAGAAATCTGTGCAGTACAACAAACTAGCGGATACAACAAACATCATTACATCCACCTATGTTGAAAGTTTCAAAGTTCTTATTATTTAAAGTAATTAAATTCAACTCCCAATTGTATGAAAGGAGGAGGAGCCAACGAGGAATGGAGCAGTAATGGTTTAGTGATCCGCCCTCCTGTTGGCTCCTCCTCCTAGCCGACCAATCAGAGAAGAGTTAACTTTAAAAACATTATCCGTAAGAACATTATTCTTGCTGTACTGTATCGATAGAAACTTATGCAGTAGAGACAGTATCTCAAAAATTTCTTGCGCTGTTCACTAGTTTTGAAAATGTAGATGGAAGAAACATAACCTTTTTGGTTACACCTTCTTTAACTACACACTATACAACAGACACACAGGTAGAATCTATCTTTATTTCACATAGCTTTTTTCACTTGAAAATTATAATGGTACAATATAGAGATGGGCATTTACATTCACAACTGGTGATATCATGTATCAGTATTAGCTGCTTTTTGATAATTAGTTACAACTGCAGTTCATTAACTGCTTCTTCCTGACAGTTGACAGCTGCCGAGGCTTGCACTGCCGGTTTGGTGACGGAGGTTTTCCCCGCCGACTCTTTTGACGCGACTGTGTGGCCCAAACTGCAAACCTACGCCAAACTACCTACACTCAGTCTGAACTACGGCAAAGAACTCTACAGGGCATCCATACAGGACAGACTGAAGGAGGTGAGGGGTGCATGCATCCAGATGTAGAGATAGTAGTACATCCAGGGTGTAGAGATAGTGATTATTATTTTAACTACTTTATCGCTCAAGAAGTATAGACGTTTTCATATCACAGTAGCTAATGACAACTTCAATGTAGCTACTTAGGGATTGGAACTGAGTGACCTGACAGGTACAGTACTCGGAAAGTGTCTGTTAGCATTAGATTGATGGTCTCGAGGTCAAAAAGAAATGTTTGGGGATGAAGCTGTGTGACCTTTAAAGGGCCGTACACACTACACACGGTAGTTTTTTTAAGTCTTTCCACCAGACTCTTTGCTAAGCTCCTCCTACTTTTTCCACAAGAATATAAGAAAAAACTAAATAATTGTTTTTCATGTTGTTGGTATCCATGATACCTTGCAGGTATCATGGATACCAACTAAAATAAATAACAATTATATCGTTTTTTCTTATATTCTCGTGGAAAAAGTAGGAGGAGCTTAGCAAAAAGTCTGGTGGAAAGACTTAAAAAAACTACCGTGTGTATGTCCCTTTAAATTGTCTCTTTAACACCCACTTTGCTACTACTGTGTGTGTCTAGTGATGATAGCTACTGGTATTCTCTCTCTCTCTCTCTCTCTCCCCAGACCAACATCAGAGAGTGTGACAGACTGGTAGAGAGGTGGTTATCTGATGAGTGCAGAGATGCGGTGGTGGCTTTCCTCAGTCGCAAGAAATAAAGCCTATCGTCTCAACACATCATATCTAAACGAAATGGAATTAGAAAATAGTGGTATCTTTAGGTATCGGCAGATTATCAATAGCTAGTATCGGTAGTACTTACGGTAGCTATCGGTAACAGTTATGATATCGGTAACAGTTATGATATCGGTAACAGTTGTGATATCGGTAACAGTTATGATATCGGTAACAGTTGTGATATCGGTAACAGTTATGATATCGGTAACAGTTGTGATATCGGTAACAGTTGTGATATCGGTAACAGTTATGATATCGGTAACAGTTATGATATCGGTAACAGTTATGATATTGGTAACAGTTATGATATCGGTAACAGTTATGATATCGGTAACAGTTATGATATCGGTAACAGTTATGATATCGGTAACAGTTATGATATCGGTAACAGTTATGATATCGGTAACAGTTATGATATCGGTAACAGTTATGATATCGGTAACAGTTATGATATCGGTAACAGTTATGATATCGGTAACAGTTATGATATTG
The DNA here is from genome assembly GCA_947561585.1 of Caprella mutica. NCBI lineage: Eukaryota > Metazoa > Arthropoda > Malacostraca > Amphipoda > Caprellidae > Caprella > Caprella mutica. The sequence goes on from CANNZV010001344.1 coordinate 90,528, forward strand.
GTAAGGCCTTAATTGTTATCAACATTTTTACATGATTTATAATTTGTAACTGTCCGATAACTTGGAACTTACCCTATCTTTCTTTACAAAACTGTCACTGCTCCAATTACTTTAATTAGTAATTACTCATTATTTACCTTTGTAAATAGTTTGCCTCACATTCAAAGTTTTAGTCGATAACTTCCGAACAATTTAGTAAGTGTTTAGCATGTCTTATTTATAATTTAAATTAATGGTTATACAATGCAAAAAATAGTACCTATTTAATATACATAATTATTTTATTAAGACTTTCATTACTTCCTTTAGTCTCTTGACACGGAGTAGCTTTTCTCCCTCACTAGGTGAGAAATTGAGCAGCAATGCAGTAAAGCTTCCCAGTTATGAAGTAATTTTCTATGTTTAAATCATAGAAACTATTTTTGTCAAGAATTTCGTCATAGTTACCCCTCAGTCCTGAATTATAAAGAATTGGCTCCTTCATATCTCGGGTGCTCTAGATAGTTTTCTAAGCATTTAATCATAGAAAACTATCTAGTGTACTCGAGTTATGAAGAAACCACTGCTTCTTAACTCATGTGTTCCACTGTACCTTAGTCACACTAATGATCACATTGTGGGGTAAAAACTCTAATAGTGAGCAGAAACAAATCACCGAATTAATTACATTCTACTATATCATAACTCCTCTTTACTGAATGTAGTGTCATGAGTAATGGAGTAGCCTCTATAGTGAAGGTAGTGTCATGAGTAAGGGAGTAGCCTCTATAGTGAAGGTAGTGTCATGAGTAATGGAGTAGCCTCTATAGTGAAGGTAGTGTCATGAGTAAGGGAGTAGCCTCTATAGTGAAGGTAGTGTCATGAGTAAGGGAGTAGCCTCTAAAGTGAACAAATCTCTCTTTAAGATGACTATCAGTTTTAGAAAACTATTGACTATTCATGGCAGAGTAAAGAAAATTTGTTCACTATAGAGGCTACTTCCTTACTCAGGACCAGGGCTGGGACAATATGACCTAAAAACTATAGATCCCAAAAATATTATAGACGGAGAGAAGTAAAGAGTATTGAATGGTTCTACACCAGCGGTATATAGTATTCGATACCATTTCATTTAGTTTCGTCTATGATATTTTCGGGATCTATAGTTTTTAGGTCATATTGTCCCAGCCCTGCTCATGACACTACATTCACTATAGAGGAGATATATAGAATGACAGTACAAATTGTGTCGAGTCTTTCTTCAAAATGTTGGTTTGTTTCCAATATATGTTAACTTGTTACCTTTGTACATTTCGGAAGGCTATGTTTTAGCTGTCATTTATTTTATTCGCATAACTCAAAAAGTCTAGCATCAAATTTCTTGGAAATTAGTTGAGCGATTTGTGTTGTTTGGTAAGTTTTGGGAGCGATTGGGTCAAAGGTCAAGGTCATTTACAACTCAAAAAGGATTCATCCAAAAAATTATAATTAATAGGTCCGACCCTTTTGTAGTTTATTTCTAATTTAACATCTAAATATATGTACATAAGGGGGGGGGGGCGTGCCTTCCCACGATCCCCCCTGCCAGGTCCTTGAACAATCATGAAGTGCGCAGTACAACAAACTAGCGGATACAACAAACTACATTAAATGAGGGATTGCATCACACTAATTAATATTAGAAATAAAATAAGAGAGGAACTATAAAATTATTCAGATTAGTTATTTGTTAAGTATTTCTATTAGGCTATAGTTTATATTATCCAAAAAAAGAAAACTAGAAATAACAAAATTAGTGGGACTTGTGTGTCACTTTTATTATACCTATGGTTTGGTGGTAAGTACCATAGTAAATAAATAGAAAAGTATACCAAGTACAATATTGGAATATCCGAAAATATCATGAGTGACGTCACGCATATTATTTGTCATTTGTTTTTAAATGAGAATTGTGCTATTATTCAGTTAAATGTGCATTTGCATAAAATTGTTTTTATAACGTTTTACACTCTATTCACTCAAAATATTCAACTAATAATACTTATAATATCTGACGGTACTCTGTGTGACGTCATTTGTTTACATCGTTTCAGAAGAATGGATCAAGTTCACCGTCAATGAATTCGAAACTTAGCACACTTACTTGTCTATTTATTTATTAAGGTAAGTATACATTCCAAACCTAGTCACTATGATTTATTAGTGGATATTTTAGTTATTCAGGAGTTAGATTTTCAATAAACGTATTTATTAATACTTTTACTTTACTAGTTAAGTACCTAGGTACCGATGACTACAAATCGGCAAATTTGTCCCATTCCTAAAATAATAAAGAAAATACTGCCGTCATCTTAAAAACATTTAATAACATCAAAGAAAAAAAAACGTTAAAAACCTACCATCCAAAGCAGGAAAACTGAAATGAGGAAAAGTAAAACATTTTATTATATACAATAGGCATTATTTCTAATAATTTATATGCTAAATAAATGTCATTAATTAAGAAAAACCTAATTGAATAATAAACAATTACTGAAAATGAAATTACTTATATAATAGCTTTTGAATGTAGCTCTTCATTTTCCTCTTCATCCACTGATAATGTATTTCATCTTATTATAGTGATTAGAGTAGCTTCCCTGCAGTCATGAGCAATGCATTTCAAACTCTTTTCCTTGTAGCTTTTGGCAGTATTTTCCTTATGGTGAAAAAGTGTGTGAAATTACCATAGACTTTCTGCAATAATTTCTAAATATATAATGTAAATATATTTATTAATAGAAGATACACATTATTCTAATATTAAAAAATATATAATTGGAGAAAATTACGAATTGATGACGAGAATTTCAGCCGTGGATTGTAAATTTCTAGCTTTTAATTGGTAAATTTAAATTATAAATTGCGAGATTTTTAATGTAACTTTAAAATAGTGTACTTTTAATTAACAATTTTATTTTCTAAACAATACTAAAATACCACGAAATTAAAAAATTGATGAATTTGAATTCACTTGAAATAATCACAGAACATCTTTTAATTTAACTGCTATACATTTTGACAGTATTTTCGAATTCACTTCACCGTGATTTAAAAAAGTATATAACAGTACTATAACTAAGTAACTTAACCCAATCCTATGTACAGTGGATATATATATATATATATATATATGTTCCACGCCATTTGCACAATCTCTAAAATGCGCTACGCGGTTTTTAGGATCATTGAAAATGCGCTACAATCTCGAGATTGCGCAAGGCAGGTGAAGGGCATGAAGCAGGACCAACAGTGATGGAGTAGATAGTTAATTATTTACGCATTTAATTGGTCCATTTCATCAAAATACGATAGTTAAAACTGTACATAATGACTAGGTAATATATTGGTAATTAAACTAGAATTAGTTACTTGAACAAAACTGGTATTTTAATTCTACTGAGATGTCAAACACTCTACCAAACGATTGCAATTATTGAACTAAACTATTGTCAAAATAAATATAACAGTTAAATTTAAAAGATGTTCTGTAATTATTTTAAGTAAATTAAAATTGAGTAAAACTTCAAATTTTGTGGCTATTTAACATTAGTGAAAGATAACTTGTTAAAGTACAATATGTTAAAGTTACATTAAAAAATTATACTCAAATTGAATTTCACAAGTAAGGGAACGGTTACTGTGGACGCGTATTCGAGCGATTTTTCGAACTGACGATCAGTTCGGACGATATCGTCAGAACTGATCGTCAGTGCGAGGTGGTTACACTGTACGCGATTTCTGATCGTCAGTGTGTTTCTGCCCCATTAATATTGGGGTCTAAACTATGTTTATTTGATATAATGTTCGGGAGGAATTAATACATGTGTGCCTCTGAAATAATAGACGCAACTCTAATTTGATTATTATTTTCACAAATTCACTACACATAATTTTGAAATACCTAAATAGAGAAATGATGAGAATATTTTTTATGTAACATAATTATTGAAAGGTATTCCATTCTATTAAAAATTAAAATTGTACAAAGTAACAACCAATTCAAGCCTTTATATATAATTATATTATGATTAAATTAATTTCCGATACCTAGTATCAAATACTATATTTCCAAATGCATGGGTAAACAGTAATAGCAATCAAAAGTAAGAGAAATATACACAAAAATTACCGAAAGTTGTCGCTAGTCGCATGAAAAAATCAAACTCATTTTAACGCTGAAGTTAGTCTGACGACTAAATCGCTGCCACTGTAACCACTCCCATTGGAAAGTATGAATTTGATTTTCATCCGAAGTCGTCAGTGCGAAAAATTGCTTGAATACGCATCCATAGTAACCGTACCCTAAGTTAAAGTTAGTAACCGTACCCTAAGTTAGTAACCGTACCCTAAGTTAGTAACCGTACCCTAAGTTAGTAACCGTACCCTAAGTTAGTAACCGTACCCTAAGTTAGTAACCGTACCCTAAGTTAGTAACCGTACCCTAAGTTAGTAACCGTACCCTAAGTTAGTAACCGTACCCTAAGTTAGTAACCGTACCCTAAGTTAGTAACCGTACCCTAAGTTAGTAACCGTACCCTAAGTTAGTAACCGTACCCTAAGTTAGTAACCGTACCCTAAGTTAGTAACCGTACCCTAAGTTAGTAACCGTACCCTTAAACCTAGAAATTTACAATCAACGGCAAAATTCCAAAATCCAAATTTGCTAATTTGTTTCATTTGAATAAACATCTCATAATAGAAAACAAAAAAGAGATCTATGATATTAGAACTATTCTTTGATTTCTTCCGCATTAACAAAAATACCTTACAATCAATTATTTCCCTGTTTACTAAATATACTTTACTGCAATCAATTTCTACTTCATTAATTTAGCAAATAATTAAATGTTAGTTTCTTATCGCAATCTATGGCAGTAAATTCATTAGTAAAATGTGTTGGTGGTTAGTTTTTGTCTCGCCATATCAATTAATAAAAACTAGTAGGACTACTTTTTCTATGGGGGAAATTTTAAATGGTAATTACATTCATATATTTATTTACTTGTTTGTAATTTGACATTCGATATTGCATCAATTAATATGAAAAGTAATTAGGTAACTAGAGGGTATTATTCCGCCGCCCAGGAAAAACCAGTGTGTATTCTTCCGCCAACTGACCACTGTTCTAATTATTAAAGTATTGCGCCATATAAACCATTTATTAGTGTTAATATCTCGCATGCTAATACCTTATAAGTTATATCTTTCATGGGATTAAAAGAGTTTAATATTTAACACCGCCATTACAAATTATAGGTCTTAATTTGGAACAACAGCAATTATGTCAATGGCGTCTGATATCATAGTTGCCAGATGTTACTTGATAGCCACTAATGTTATTAACAAATATAAATGATATGAACACTTACATTGCATAAAAACCAATTGGGGTGATAAAATGAATCAGAAAATTAGATAATTGGTGTCTTCACACAGGCGGTTCTATCAAAATTGAAAAGCGTTTCTATTCAATTTACATGACAGTTAAAAGATTAAAATAATAAGGTAATAACTTCAGTGACACTTGTGCACTATTAAGCTATGCCTATTATTCTCTATTATTTCCATTGTTTATCTTACACCAATTTAGAATAGAGGTAAACATATATTTATCTATAACAGCAAACAACTCATCCTCATTTCATTTGCTAAAAACATTACGCAACCTAAACTAGTTACACTTCCCATATGAAATATTAAATGAATTTGATTTTGTACCTAAAAAGTTCCAGTTACTTTAGAATTGTTTTAGAGTATAAATGTCAAGAGAATTTCTCTCTAATTTCAATTGCATTTTAGATATTACAATGACAAAGTGACTGCATTTTGCTCACGATTCTACCGCAGTGACCAATTAAAAAAGTTCCTATCCGTTTTCTATGACGAATTGGCGCGCATTTCTTGGGGTAACTTCAGCAAAGTTCTCAATTAGCAATTTTACGGCATTTAAAGTCGTGACTGCATTAAAAACTGCTGTTACAATTAATAGAATTAGATGGTGTTATTAAATTAATTAATTAATGGGTAATGAGCGAGACTTATGAAACCTGAAGAAATATAAATTATATAAAATATAGCTTATGTTGGTAGGTAGTTTTTTTTAGTAAAATGCCCACATATTTAAAGCAGTACTGTGATATATATTCATATGAAAATATTTTACATACATATATTTTTGTTATTAATGTTCCATTGTTGATATTTGTGTTATGCATATTTAAAAAGTTAAATATAAACCCCAATAATTCATAATAAAGTGTTCACTGTGGCCTATAGCTATTATCTGCAGTAATTCCTATGTACATTGAACCGTTGCTAAAGCTATTGTTTACTTTATATGTGCATAAGTATTCACAATATACACTTTTTCTTATAATCTGCAGAAGCAATTTTTATATTATTCATTTTTTTCCTAAAAATACTGATGGTAAAAATACTTGAAAATAAATATTGAGTAAATTCCTAATATTTATAGATTCTATAGCTTTTTTTCTTCTAGATCGCGTGTTGATGTGAATTACATTGTTATATTCTTATTTTTGTGATATTAGGCACTGGAGTCATGCGAACAGTGTACAGGGTGATGCTTTAGCGTGTCAGAGTCAATCAAGAAGAAATACTCCAACATTAGAGTTTTGCAGGCTTGACTCAAGCGATGAGTCAGGCTGACTCGCAATTTTTTCTCGGTGTTGCCTTTTTCAAGATTTCACACAAAAATTTCGTGTGGATTTCAGATGATAAAAGTCGAGCAAATTCGAAAGAAACATTTAATGCAGAGGCTTTTCTTTAATAATCCTCATGTGTTCGGTACTCTAAACCCAAAACTATATCTGTTAACTTTCCCTGGTAGATGAAGATGTGCTGAATTTGATAAAATTACCTTCCTATCAAATAACTATTACCATGACTTGCGTAATTCTGTATTTAATTTTATACAATTAAGGAAGCCATGGAAATACGAAGAAATGACTGCGTGATACGAATCGTGAAAAAAGTAGGGTTATCATTCATCAAATCATTAAAGAATTATTATTTAATGTATATAGTTTTTGAATGTAGGTATATAGTTTTTTTTAATGGAAACAAACCTTCAAGATGATTTCTTTCCAATGAAACTTTTTCCCGTACTTTAGGTTTCTTATTTTTCATTTTATTAGCAAATGAAATTGATCAGTAGTTTATGCATCACCCTGTATATGTATAGAGTATAAATAAATAGATAAATAATAGATAAGTACAGAGTACATGTGTATGTTCTAACACACACGTCTTCATCGGATGTGAAAGTTGAATTATTCTGTAAAATAGACCGCAAATCATTTATGGAGCATTTTAGATATATTTCCAAATTTTCTCTGCACTGGTGTTTTAGTGCATTATATGTTATTAGTTTTTTAGTGCAATATATGTTATTAGTTTTTTAGTGCATTATATGTTATTGGTGCACTACCTGCAATCGCCAATGATGTACCTGAGAAAACTCACACAAAAACTGTGATAAGATCAATTTAGCAGATCATTTGCCACACCAAGTGTATAGTTGTATTTTCTTATCAATATTAACCATATAAATAAGTAGAGCAAACTGTTTTCTTATATTTAAATAAAGAAGGAAATTACTCCGCATTTTATTTAATTAAATTTCATAATTAGCTTCATTGTTTTTTATGTAATTATTTATATTAAGAAAGAGCACCGGAAAACTATATTTGCAGTATGGGCCACAAAAATGTTTCCGCTTTTTCAAATACTTGTAAATCGTTAGCCAATGAACGGAAAAACTGTAACTTGGTCTCTTTATCACCGCCTCTTATTGTACTATTAACAGGTAAAAACATTTTTTAACTGATGGACATAGTTTAAGAACAGGTAAGCAAAGAGTGAGGGTGATTATTTTTGTCATTGCGCGAAGGTTATTCTTAGAGCTAACTCTGTGATTTTACTGACTAAAAGGCAGTGAATAAAAGAAAAAATACTATAATGGTAGACATTTTAATACAGGGTGCTTACACTTCTTCCTTGGAAACTATTTGGAAATAGAACAACTTCAGTGACATTTTGATCTCATTGAAGTTTTCACTAGGAATATTCGTTCTTCGCTTGTTCATTGCATGGTTAAGGCCCCCTTCACACTTGCATTTTTAACACCGCGGAAAAAAGCTCTTCTTACACTTGCTTTTTTTATCGCTGATGGAAAAACCACATTAAATTTATTCTACAGCGATAAAAAAAACTCATGTGGGAACACATTTTAAAAAGAGTTTTCTTCCGCGGTGTACATATAATAATCTGTATACTCAAAGATTACGAATTTGTAAAGTTTATACCAAGATGTGAAAAAATGGTACCTAATATTTGGGAAATGTAAAATAGTATTTTCGAAGTTTTCCATCAAACCTTTTGTCCATTGTCTGATATCGAAATTAGATGTGTGTCTTTGTTTACCTTTAGGGTAAATAAATAAATAAGGTAAATAAAGGCGTGTTCTACTAATAACCGTCTTCAAGTTGTTACAACCATCTGGTCTCGTAGAGTTACCTTGTATCAGATACAAATTACTGTAGTTAAAGGCTACTACTGAGAGTGAATCCATCTGATGCAGAAAAGCTACTGCGTGCATCAAAACAGCCAAGATTAGGTAAAGAGGAAAATGAAGAGCTGAGGGAACATGACTCACTGTTATACGTCTGGCAGAGTTAAGAAAGACATTGTGTTTTCTATATCAGCAAGTTAATTGTACAGAGTAGTCATTTTTGACTTATTTTGACAGTGAAATAAGTTGCAATGAAGTGTTACCCACATCTATGAACAATATTAACTTAATATTTTCTATCAGTTTTTAAATATCGAATATTCTCAAAATTTAACAACTTAGGTTTTTTTTTACCAGAATAAGAGGTAAAATGAAAATTATTAAATTTTAGATAAAATAACGTTTTTGATTATTGATCCTAATTCTTTATCAAAAGTTACGTTCACATTTTACTTTTCAGTTCATTCTGTTCAATAATGAAGTCACACGAAGAGTTCAAAGTTTACTCATTTATTCAATTTCTTGGACACTTTCGTCTCAAAATTTTCCGTTTGAACGACGGAGAGAGAAAGTCCGTGGATTTTTAGAATAAAATATTAATTACCGATAATCTTCATCAAAAAAATAAGCAACGAATTAATTTCTTATATCTAGTAATTACATTTTATATGAAAAAAATTTTCACTCAAAAATTTTATTTCAAATTTTGATGTTAGTTCTCTAATAAAAAAAATCCGTGAAATAGACTATTTATATTTCCTGTCAGAAAAGTTGACTCTGAAGCTCTAATCAATACTTAGAAAATAGGTAGTGAAAGAAAGGAATAAAAGCGTCAAATTCTGTAGATACGCTTATCTAGGTAATTATTTCCTTACAAAATAAAATTACACAATTGTTAAGATTAATTTCATGTTTTGAATCATTTATTTATTATTCATTTTGTTTATATTTTCCTATACAAATTCATTTTTTCAATAGCTTTTAATTTAATAACATAGGGGTAATTCTTTCTCCATTCTTTACTGGCTTTACATGATCTTGAGGGCCGTACACACGCAGGGTTTTTAAGTCTTTCCACCAGACTTTTTGCTAAGCTCCTCCTACTTTTTCCACGAGAATATAAGAAAAAACTATATAGTAATTATTATTAATTGTATTGTTTTACCAATTGTATAATAGTCTGGTGGAAAGACTTAAAAAACACTGCGTGTGTACGGTCCTTTAGATCATGTAATTCACATCTGGACATAACTTTAAAGGTCCTCTCCAGACTACGGGGGAAAATGAGTTAATTACATAATATTGTAGAAATAAAGTCTATCACTAAACTGACGCTGAAGAAAAAGATTGTACACTCTTTGTTTTGATTATAATTTTATAAACATACATTGCATGTTCGATTTTTATTTAAGCTATTAATGAACCTGAAGTGAATGAAAGCTCACATTGTAAATTTTATTTCCCATTTACAACCTTCAAACAAATATTAAATAGTTTGTACCTACCTAGCTAACTTCAAAACAAACGGTGTACATTCTTTTTCTTTGGACTCAAAATTAGCATCTCAGAAGTGATGCGTATATTCTAGTGCATTGATTATTATATACATCTTTTAAAGCATATCGAAAGAAATATATGCTATCAAATTTCATAGGATTTGCTGTAAAATAGAAACAAAAAATGCTGTAGTTGACATTCAAGATGACATAATGAACATTGTGAATTATAATTACCTTTATTTAAACTCCCTAGGATCATTTTTTTCACAATTTCTAGGAACCTTTATTAAATTGAGATGTTTTACAAATGAACGACGTAAAAAACAGGAACTACAGTAATTAATTAATCTAAATTCCATCGAAAATAATTTAGAAATTGTAATGCAAAGTGGTGAGATGTTGATCGCATGATGAGTTAAAGTGCTAACGTACTTTAACAGATAAATGCTGCATTGAAATCAAACTGCGTACTGTACCTATTTATAGTAGGCTACTATAAGCACACGTATATATAAAAGTCAAAATACATTCATCGCGTAGCAATAAATTTGTTTGTATGATCATATCTGAGGCGTTTTAAATGCAAACCGTCTGATAAGATGCTCGATTTCAGCACCAGATAAATTGTCCTCATCCGGCAATCGACTCCTTACCCTATAAATCATGTATAGCTCTAATGGCATGGAAATAAATCCACCAAAGATATGAATATCTTCCATACATCATCATAGCACAAATAATAAACAGATCTATGTAAGAAACATCTAAATGAATTATAAAGTCAATTAAACTGCCGAAAACATCTGCGACTAACTAATCCCTCTAAAAAGAAGATGCCTTAGATAAAGAAATATAGAAAGAGTTGTCTAAACTCTTTATTAAATTGTTTGCACGAGATTAACTTCATATTAACATCAATAACTCAATTAATATTTAGTACATTTTCATTGGTTAATTTCAAACACAAGTGCATGACCTACATTGAACTGTGTACCAACTCACCAGAGGAAAGAACTTACAATTTAAGCTTTATTTACCTCTAGGAAATGGGTACCTAGCTAATATTATTCATTTTATATTCTTTGCAAATTGCAGACGGGTTATTATTCCTAAGTAGCGACAGAAGCAGGAATAACAATCAGGGACAACTTATAGAGCTATTTGGCAGACGATAAAAGCTGTCTGCTGTTTGAGATACAGGATGAAAAATGTCGAGCCAGAAACACACCCTTGAGGTACTCCATAAAAACTAACGCCAGATTTTCAAACAAAAACGAGTCCTTAAATTAAAATTTACTGATTTAGATTATAAATATTATTGAATTTAACTATAGATACATAAACATGATTTTCACTTCTATGGAGTTAGGACAATAAAATGCTTTTTTTTCTTCATTTACAATTTACTTGTCATTATCATCCTCGTGGGAAAAGATTTCCAACTTAGAGTTAATTCCGTATTGCATTTTCTTCACTAGCTGCAATGTACCTACTGCATATTAGGTTAGTTTGTTAAAATCACTTTTTCAACATTTAATAGATTTAGAATAGAACTGTAATTAACAGATGTCAGTTCCGAGTTATAGAACAGTTCTACATTCTCGACCATGTGAGAAAAAAAATCTTCACATTTTAACTCGTTATTTTAATTGGTATCCATGATACCTATGCAGGTATCATGGATACAATTTAAAAAAATCCTTATACAGATGATCGACAATGTGGAACTGTACAATGAATCGTAACTGACCCTAAACTTCTTAACATGTTGTATTTTTAGATTTTAAACTCTTTAGATTTAAGAAAACAAGTTTTTATTATCTGTTCGAGTGAATAAAAAACATAAAACTATGATGATAAAATACGGATCGGAAGACAAAAATAGCGTGTAAATAGAGTGTAAATAGATTGTAGATAGAGTGTAAATAGAGTGTAAATAGAGTGTAAATAGAGTGTAAATAGAGTGTAAATAGAGTGTAAATAGAGTGCAAATAGAGTGTAAATAACGTGTAAATAACGTGTAAATAGAGTGTAAATAGAGTGCAAATAGCGTGTAAATAACGTGTAAATAACGTGTAAATAGAGTGTGAATAGAGTAGATATGTTCCGCTCAATTTGCTGATTTTACACAATCTTGAGAATGTGCTGCGCGTTCTCGCATGTAATAGCATGGACAACTTTTCCATTTTTTTTTTTTATGTTAAAGACTATTTTCTTACATTAAAAAGAGGCAAAACAAATGAGGTTAATTCCAATCGTTTGGTAGAGTGTTTGACATCTCAGTAAAATTAAAATACCAGTTTTGTTCAAGTAACTAACTCTAGTTTAATTACCAATATATTACCTAGTTATTATGTACAGCTTTAACTGTCATATTCTGATGAAATGGACCAAATAAATGCGTAAATAATTGATTATCTACTCCATCACTGTTGGTCCTGCTTCTTCCCTTTACCCGCCTTGCGCACTCTCGAGATTATCGCACATTTTCAATGGTCCTAAAAACGCGTAGCGCATTCTCGAGATTGTGCGAATCGGCAAATTGCGCAGAACACACTCTCAAAGTAACCCCGTCCACACCATTTTAACTCATTGCCCCTAATTTCTACAGTTTATCTAACTCGTCCTATAATTAAATGAAGATAAACCCCTCAGATTTCAATTTAATGATAAAATAAATTAAACAATGGCGTTAATTGCTATAGAGTGTTTATTCTATTAGGTAAATATAGTTATTAGAACTAATAGCACCATTACCTTAATACCGGACACGATATCAATAAAACTAACAAAAGATTTAATAGAAAATAAGTCCACATCCTGTTTTAAAATGTTTATTATGGTAAGATAAGTCAGTTATATGTACTCATAATTCTTTGTAATTTGCTAAATATATTTACTATCATATTAGATTTAAAACCATTTTAAGTATACCATTAATTACTTTACTAACTTTGCGACTAGCGACTTGATAACAGGGATAGAGTCACAGTATCACAACTGCCATATTAATTAGTGTGACAGTAACATAGAAAAGATTAGCGAGACTCTTTGCTCTCGGTATTGGCACACACTGCGACAAAATAAAACAAATGTAATAAAATACTTAAAGAAAAGAAGAAGGAAGAAGAGAGACAGACGGAGAGATAGCCAAGAATGTGGTGAACTCTAGACTAAGTATGTGTGGTGTATGTGTGTAGGTGTGTGTGTGTACTGTTGTATCGGCCATTGAAAAAATTAAAACCCACCTTGTAAAAAGCAAAGCTAAATGAAGTGAGTGTATCTTTCTAAAGGGCCGTACACACGCAGTGTTTTTTAAGTCTTTCCACCAGATTTTTTTCTAAGCTCCTCCTACTTTTTCCACGAGAATATAAGAAAAAACGATACAATTGTTATTCATTTTTAGTTATTACTTATTATCCATGATACCTGCAGGTATCATGGATACCAATTAATAATTATATCGTTTTTTCTTATATTCTCGTGGAAAAAGTAGGAGGAGCTTAGCAAAATGTCTGGTGGAAAGACTTAAAAAACTCTGCGTGTGTACGTCCCTTTAGGCAATTATTCAAACCTGATCACTTTATAGGTCTGGCTACAATGAGTAGCAAGTAGGATTGATGAAGGGGGAGAGATTCTAGACAACCTCACGATCCTACAGGAATGTTTGAGGCGGACGTATAGCATGGAGAGGAGCAGGCGGTGGTTGCGGTGGACTTTAAGAAGGCATATGAGTTGGTGAGAAGGGAGGAGGTGATTGAAGTGTAGAAGTAGTTCAAGGTGCCAGAAAATATACTGGATCTGGTGGAAGAGGATATACTTTTGGGATCGGACGAGAATAGCTAAGGGAGAGAGTGAAGTGGTGATAGATGTGGAGAGCGACACAGCATCGTCACTGTTCTTAATTTTTTTAATGTATTACCTAATTCAGGAGCAGAGCAGGAGACATATGGATGTGAGGAGTGAAGTGAATAGCTTGTTTTTTGCGGTTGATGGAGTGTTGGCACTTGGCTGGAGGAGTGGAAGAAGCAAGAGAAACGATAAGAATTATGAAGGAGGTGGCAGGCAATTTTGGGCTGGAGGTGAACTCTGGAAAGAGCAAATGTTGGCTACACAATATCGGAGATGGAGTTGACGAGGTAGAGGGAATTCAGGTGGTGAAGGAAATAAAGTATTTGGAGGTGATGGTGGAAGAAAGATGTTGGTTGCATGTGGGTAAGCGGAGGAAAATGATCGAGCAGGTGAGAAGGCTGAGCAATATGACTTAAACTGGACGTTGGTGTTGCTGCCTAGTGTTTTGTTTGGAATGGAGGTGGTGAATTTGAGGGAGGAGGACATTGGAAAGCTGCAGAGACTCGAGAATGGAGCTATGAGAAGGATATTGGGTGAACCAAATAGGGATAGGAACGATGAAGAGCAGAGTGGAGAGAAAAAGGCTACAGTAACTGAGGAGGAAGATACAGAGAAGAAGTGAGTTGGTTAAGAGAATGATGGGAGCAATGAGAGTGAGTCAAGCAGGAAATAGATGGATCGGGCGCATACTGAAGTGAATGAAATGATGACAATCAGCGACAGGAGAAGTGTGGATGAGGAGATGTGGAAGATCTGAAGTATTTTCTGATGAAGTGGGGAGCTTTGGAGGTGGAGAAATTGGAAGTAGTTGAGCTGCAAAAACCGAGTGTTGAGAGAGAGAAGAGGAACTCAAGGAGGTGTCTTTGATTGGGGAGAAAAAGAGACTGAGGAAGATCACTGTTTTTGTGAGCATGTGGAGGAAGAGAGCGAGAATGGAGAGAACGTAAGTAGAGGAAGCAGAATAGAATGATACTGTCTATTCAGCCACCCTGCTGTCCAGAAGCTGTCTATTCGGCCACCCTGCTGTCCAGATGCTGTCTGTTCAGCCACCCTGCTGTCCAAAAGCTGTCTATTCAGCCACCCTGCTGCCAGAAGCTGTCAATTCGGCCACCCTGCTGTCCAGAAGCTGTCTCTTCAGCCACCCTGCTGTCCAGAAGCTGTCTATTCAGTCACCCTGCTGTCCACCACAAGCTGTCTATTCGACCACCCTGCTGTCCAGAAGCTATCTATTCGACCACCCTGCTGTCCAGAAGCTGTCTATTCAGCCACCCTGCTGTCCAGAAGCTGTCTATTCAGTCACCCTGCTGTCCACCAGAAGCTGTCTTTTCGACCACCCTGCTGTCCAGAAGCTATCTATTCGACCACCCTGCTGTCCAGAAGCTGTCTATTCAGCCACCCTGCTGTCCAGAAGCTGTCTATTCAGTCACCCTGCTGTCCACCAGAAGCTGTCTTTTCGACCACCCTGCTGTCCAGAAGCTGTCTATTCGACCACCCTGCTGTCCAGAAGCTATCTATTCGACCACCCTGCTGTCCAGAAGCTGTCTATTCAGCCACCCTGCTGTCCAGAAGCTGTCTATTCAGCCACCCTGCTGTCCAGAAGCTGTCTATTCAGTCACCCTGCTGTCCACCAGAAGCTGTCTTTTCGACCACCCTGCTGTCCAGAAGCTGTCTATTCAGTCACCCTGCTGTCCACCAGAAGCTGTCTTTTCGACCACCCTGCTGTCCAGAAGCTGTCTATTCAGTCACCCTGCTGTCCAGAAGCTGTCTATTCAGTCACCCTGCTGTCCACCAGAAGCTGTCTTTTCGACCACCCTGCTGTCCAGAAGCTGTCTATTCAGTCACCCTGCTGTCCACCAGAAGCTGTCTTTTCGACCACCCTGCTGTCCAGAAGCTGTCTATTCGGCCACCCTGCTGTCCATTCAGCCGGTTCTAGGAAATTTGGGTCATGGAAGATTCGGCCTTGTTTTACAATGGTGTTATTAAAGAACAGTAATAGAAAAAGTTGAAATTATGAGTACTAAAATGTGTAGTTTATTTATTAAAAGCAGATAGCATCACTAACTGTTGTAAAATGATACGTAACATTAGTAATTTGACATGTTTTGACATTTACTTAACATGGGATTTGAGCGGAAAATTCGATTTCGGTCTATTTCATAAAACTTATAAATTAGATGTATTGGGGGTCGTGCCTCCCCCGTACCCGATTCCAGGACAATAACTTCTCGTGCAAAAAAACCCTCGCGGTCAAAAAACCCCCGTGCAATTTTCCCATCGGACAAAAAAAAACGTGCAATAAACCCCCCGGACAAAAAAAAAACAAAGCAAAAAACCCCCGGTCTATATAAATAGCATAATTTCTTTTTATTAATATATTAAACATTATTCAATGCAAACCAATAATTATTACATTTTCTTCGAAAATATGACAAATTTTTTGCAAAATATGCTATACACAGAGAAAAAAGTTTACTCATATTTAATGGGTCAACAATTTATGCTTTGAATCAATTTATTACGTGAGTTGGTTTGACTATATTCATGTTTTCATGTGTGTCAAAACAACTATGACGTGTGTGTCACCAAACATAGTTAATTCAAATCATTTTATGGATTGAATCAACTTACTATGAGAGTTGGAGTTACATTTTGAGAGTTTGAACATATGTTAAAGCAACTAGGATATAGTGTGTTGAAGTAACTCACAAAGATTGTCAATTCAATGTATCTGGTGTGTGAATTAACTTACTATGAGAGTTGACGCTACTTTTTTGAGTTTAGGTGCGAGTTAAATCAACTATGACATAGTGTGTTATAGTAACCCACAAAGACTGTTAATCCAGTGTATTCTGCAGTGTATGAATTAACTTACTATGAGAGTTGGCGCTACTTTTTTCTAAGTTTAGGTGTGAGTTAAAACAACTATGACATAGTGTGATAATGTAACCCACAAAGACTGTTAATCTTATTTATCTGGTGTATAAATTAACTTACTATGAGAGTTAGTGCTACTTTTTTTTTTAAGTTTATGTGTGAGTTCAATCAAATGAGTAAGTGGCAACTTATGCTTTCCTCAAAGCTAATTTATTCGCATAACACTTTTCAGTTCAAATCTTGTTTCAAGTGTGTTACGTGTTGAATGTGAACGCTCCTCAATACCATTTTAGTTCAAGTGCAAACAATAGCGTTATATGCATTAAATAGCATTATCGCTGCCGATCGATTATTAATTAATTCCATTAATAAATTGATAAATGTCTGCCTAAATATTCTAAAATATTGGTGATTGATAGTTTGGTTGCTTTATATAGGTAGTTATTTGAAGAGCTGATTATCAGTATATAACTTTTATAATAATAAATTTTGATTACTGCCTTCCAGTTTGTAAACTGATATCCAAACTAATTTTCCTAAATTATTATATGTTAACTTATTTAAGCATCATACCTACCTAGCTGGTTTTTTTTCAGTGTCAATACCTTCTACATGGGGTACGGTCAAGAGCCCCCCGGTCACGAGCCCCCCCGGTCATGAGCCCCCCTAGGTCATGAGCACCCCCGGTCACGAGCCCCCCCCCCCCCCTCCCTGTTTTTTTAATCCTTATTTACCTAGTTAAACAAATGAAGAATTACTTAGATAGAAATAACTGAGAGTTACTAATGTAGTTTGTTGTATCCGCTAGTTTTTTGTACTGCACACTTCATGATTGTTTAATGATCTGGCAGGGGGGTTCGGGGGCGGCACGCTCCCCGATATACATATATTTTATGTCTATTCAGTAATGAGCTACAAAAGTGTCAATAAGGATTAAATAGTATAGGTAAATAAGGATTAAATAGTATAGGTAAATAAGGATTAAATAGTATAGGTAAATAAGGATTTAAAAACAGGGGGGCTCATGACCGTGGGGCTCTTGACCGGGGGGCTTATGACCTAGGGGGGCTCATGGCCGGGGGGGCTTATGACCTACACCCCTTCTACATAGGCTAGGCAGTTACTGCGCTGTCCTCAGAATAGGGTAAGTTCCAAATTATCAGGCGATTTCAAATTTTCGGTCACGTATGAAATATAGTATATAGCTACCTAATAGCTAATTAAAATGAAAGTTAATTTAATATAGTTTTTCTGACGCGACCGAAAATGTGGAGCCGTCCGATATTTCGGAACTTATCCTAGTATCTTAAGTAAAGTGGTCTGATAATCTATATATTTTAAAACTAGTTGGTGTACCTATAGGTAGGGTTACACAGCCAAATTCGGTTCTTTAATTTCTAATTGTGACCCTATTAAGGGAGTCTCAAAAATCATTCTGAAATTAGTTTAGCTATATACTGAATTGTTGAACATCATAATTTAAGCTCATTATGATAGGTTCTATTCATTTCACGAGTGACTTGAAGTCATGATGGTTATTGATGTTTCTGAGATAAGAGACCGCAGTTAGTTAGTATTGTGCCGCAATTTACCTACTTGACCCTAGTTTTCTATGGCTGGGAGAACTCCATCCAGGGAGGTAGTCGGAGGAGAACACCGTCCAGGGATTTAGCAGGGAGAACTCTAACCAGAGGTGAGCCTTTTGATATATTATACTTTCTTGGTATTTAATTAAAGTCTACATTATGAGTGTATAATGAACAAAATTATGAGGATTAGCTAGAAAAATCCATTGCATTTATTAGAGCTAAATTTATACTGCATCTGAAGATTTATAATTAGTTTAACATTGTATATAAATAATTTACCTATATGAAAGAATTCTCAGTTAATAATTCTTTTCATTTTTAATATATGGTTTTCTATATTTTCTGAATCTACTTTCAGATCTTGATGAAGAATTGATGAAGTAGATCAACGTCATCAACTATCGGAGTCCTCTTCAATTCCTTTGAATGGTTCAGGAACAATTATGCTAGGTCAAAGTAAGTATTTGAAAATATTAGATGATTTTTAAATGTGTATTTGCAATATGATTAGCTCTTACTTTTTCATATGCTTTTAGGGATTCCAGATGTGAAAAGAATATCGAAGCTGTCGCTATCTCATCACAAAAGGAAAAAGAGTAGGTGAGTTATTGATAATGTATATGAACGATACTGTGAATTTCTTTTCAATATATATTAATATACGAATCTCTTATTTCAGGAATTGGCAACCTACAGTCGTGAAAGAAAGTGACGAGAATTCAAATTAAACTTCTAAATAATAAATCTAAAACTTAAATGTTTATATTTCGTTTTCAATTTGACCTTGGTAATTCTATTAGCATATTTCAATATCAGTGCCTATGAGTAAGATGAATTGCACTAAAATATGGTTTAGAAGATAAAGGCTTTATCATTAATTTATTATTCATTAAGTTATAGTACAATTGCAGCATATCAAAGATTTATCAACTTTTTTAATCTAGCCTGGTTAATTAATTCATCTAGCCTACCTATTTATCACTACGTAAAGTTATTTATGTCATCTAACTACTTATTTATAAACTGACCTGATGAGATTACTTATTCAATTTAATCTATTAATTTACAACTGATAACCATATATCAATTCATAGGATCGAAAACATTTAAAAAAGCAAGGATAGGTCTAGGTGATCAATTATTTTTTAAAATTAAAATAGTATGCATATCACAGAAGCAAAAGTAGAAAATAAATGTGAACATGTTAGATTTGGTCCTAGTAGATAAATAGTCTAATCTAATTGATACCGGGAGCTAACTCGAGATTATAATTTAATAGAGTAAATATAGTGACTGAAAAAGTCTTGTAAAAAGTCTGGCTACTGCTAACCAGACCGATATTTCAACCTACACTATAATAGTTGATATACATTTACTTAGTTTACAAGTAGTTGATATAACCAACACGAGAAGATGATATAACCTACACGAGTAGTTGATATAACCAACACGAGTAGTTGATATAACCTACACGAGTAGTTGATATCACCTATACGAGTAGTTAATGTAACCTACACGAGTAGTTGGTATAACCTACACGAGTAGTTGGCATAACCTACACGAGTAGTTAGTATAACCTACACGAGTAGTTGGTATAACCTACACAAGCAGTGGGTATAACCTACACGAGTAGTTGATATAACCAACACGAGTAGTTGATATCACCTATACGAGTAGTTGATATAACCTACACGAGTAGTTGATATCACCTATACGAGTAGTTAATGTAACCTACACGAGTAGTTGGTATAACCTACTCGAGTAGTTGGTATAACCTACACGAGTAGTTGGTATAACCTACACGAGTAGTTGGTATAACACATAGGAGTGATTGGAGAAACATACACAAGTGGTTGATGTAACCTTGTTCTGTAGTTGTTTTAACCATTACATATAATTGGTTCAACCATCACGAGCAGTTTTGACTATCACAAATAGTTGTTGTGACCATCAGGAATTAAAAATAATCAACTCACATATGTGTTGTTTTAACCAACGTCAATTTAACTCATTTTAAATAGTACCTGCAACTCACCACGTAGGTAGGCGCACAGATAAACCATAAAATTTAGTCAAAACAAATCAAATATGATTTGATTCAACTAATCCTTTCTCTGTGTGTAGCCAATTACCTATTTTATAGTAAAAATAAGTACAGTATACATTTTGTCACTATCAAACCTGGCCGGAGGGGGGGGGGGGCAATACCCCCTAAACCCCCACAATCGGACCGCTAACCTAACCTTAGGTGCACTATATCTCTTTATATTTATAACATTTAAAATTAATGAAAATTAATAAAAATTGAATTAGGCTATTCATATCGACCGGGAGTTTTTTGCACCGGGGGTTTTTTGATTGGGAGTATTTGTCCGGGGGGGAGGGGGTATTGTACGTTTTTTTTTTGTCGGGGTTGGGGGTATAATGCACGGTTTTTTTTTTGCACGGGGGTTATTGTCCTGGTCCTTAATGACCCCTGCCAGGTCATTAAACAATCATGAAGTGTGCAGTACAACAAACTAGCGGATATTTATGAACTAGCGTTGCATTTATGATTCTGAAACCGAATTTTTCGAGGTCGAAATTTAAAAACCGAATTTTCCGGCCACCTTGCTGGCTGCCCAGAAGCTGTCCAATTGGCAAACTGTACTGAAATGTAGTATGACATTAAAATTGTAACTAAACAACTATATAT
Source organism: Caprella mutica (assembly GCA_947561585.1). Taxonomy (NCBI): domain Eukaryota; kingdom Metazoa; phylum Arthropoda; class Malacostraca; order Amphipoda; family Caprellidae; genus Caprella; species Caprella mutica. The sequence goes on from CANNZV010001344.1 coordinate 111,591, forward strand.
CCAATTAAGAAGTCCCAGTTGAACTGATGTTATTTTAACTGTCGAACCGTTCTAATTTATCTCATAATTATTATTTTAATTTCAGTTCGGGTTGGATTAGCAACTAATTTCTTTGATTATTATTATCGTTCATGAGTTATATGGGCAAAAATGGAATAACTTTTGTAGTTTTTTGTTAATAATTGATCTCAATAAACATCTTCTCATTTTATCGCCTGTACAATAGTACACATGCACACAAAGGTTTACTTACCTGACGCCATACCTGCCATCAAATGATAGAACAGTTGTTATTATGGCAGCACTTTGATAAAACAGAGTCAGCTGCAAACCATATAAGATATTTAAGTTACGTATACCCAATATATTAATCCTTTAAACAACGATAAATAAATCAATAGAGGTATCTTTAGTAATGGCATCAGGTTTAGATGCTCCAGAAGATGTCTCTGAGAAAACTGAAGAAGATCCTCAATAATTTGGCATAACTTGGGCCTTAATTTGGGGGTTGGATGCGATTATCTCGTAAGTAAGTTTATACTTTAGCTGTAATTAGTCAGTCACTGTACTGTATGTGGACAGATAGAGAAAAGAATAAACCGATAGTTTTTAGAAATGACAGAGTAGCTTTCGAGTTATTAAACGACTCGCATTATCGATCAGATGAGATGCACTCTTTAATTAAAACAGCTAACTGAATAACCATTACTATATATGTTTTTCTGATATGATTGAAGATGTGGAACTGACCCATAACTCGGTTTACCAATAGTCGCATCTTCTAAGACCCAAACTATTGTAAATTGTGCGGGAAAATTCTGTCCCTCTACATTTTATTTGGGTTGTATTTTTTACATGATTTTTCTCATACAGGGGTTTTTGAACGTGGATTTTTACGTGTTTTTTGGTCCGTTACTTGGGGGTTTTTTGCACGATTTTTATATGTTATTTTTTTTACTCGTGGGTTTTTGGAATTGGTTGTTTTCTGTCCTGCCCCGAGAGTAAGATAACCCGTTGAGTATAACTTTAATGTACTAAGGACATTAAGTGTCATCATCTTCAGTTTGAATTACTTTCTGTATACATGATTATACAACAATATAATGACTAATGGTTCACTAGGAGGTAGGTACATCAAAGAATAGTGGTTTGAAGTTTCAAAATTAATAAATAATGATAGAAAATAGAATTTTATAAAATGTATTTGATACTTTATAAAGAGGTTTCTATAAGCTTTATAATATTACTATATATAATCAATTAACTGCAGTTATCCGTTTTACTTCAGAGTGCCTAATTGCACGAGAAAGAAAAAGTACAAAGATCGGTTGTGACCACGTTGGGCAAATACGGCTACAAAAAATGATTTTTAGATATTTATAAATTGGAATAATAACCGATATAGAGGGCAACTAAATAGAGAGTTTAATTGTTTATAAATGCTATCAAGTAGTAACTAATAAAATTGATAAATTAAAGCCGTGAAAAACTATTCTTACCATCTATCATGTATGTTATGATGTGGTTTGAGAATTGTCATTCATAATTCAACATTGTTCTTTGAACACTGTGCGTGTGTGTTGCTTCACAGAAATTGCCTTGAAATCAATGCCTATAACAAGATCACACACTTTTCTTTGAGATTAGACTCCGTAGCTCTTTATCTGAATTCAAAAAGATCTAATAACACCTCTATAATTCGCTGAAATCCATGTGAAAAATCACCATTTTTTCCTCTAATTCTAATGTTAGCTATACAGGCCCTTACATTATCATCTGTACGATCACTCCGAACTATGTTCTTATTGTACTCTTTCGCATCTTTAGGGCTTCTTCACAGATGTCAGGGATCCGTCCAGGAAGGCACCGGTCAGTGATTTTTTATCACTGAGAGGAATAGGTTAACGAGGGGAGTAATTATATATTTTTTCACTGACAATGAATCACTGAGAGGAGAGTGACGGAGACGGACCGGACGGGTCCCTGACATGAGTGAAGAAGCCTTTAGTGACTGGTTTCCTTTCGACTTTTTGACGTTTTATCGAGAATTATTTTTACTCTGAACAGTAAAAGCAATAGACTCCACCACATCAGTCTACGTATGAATGTTGCAGTCTTCCACTTCTTTGAAGTAATAGAGCAGTTCTTGTCCAAGTCATTTTTCTGTTGGTACCAGGCACGATTATTGTGTTTTATAAGAGGACAAGTTGTAGTATTGGTAAAAATGTGATGTGTAAGGCTATTGTGATCATTGCTGTCAGTCTCAGTAAGAAAACTCAAAATATAGTTTTGAACTCCTCCACCACGATGACTTCAAAAACATTTTGCTGACTTGTCTTTCTTCATCGGTTTGCAATTAAGTATTGTTATGATGCAATTCAGCAGATGCTGAGAGTTGATCAAGATACATTAACTTACAAGGTATGCCACGCCTTGGTACCCATTTTAAACTCTTCTGCGCATAAACAAACACGCACATACGTACGCACAGATGTGACCCTGCAATATTACATTACATACTTTATATACAATATACACAGGATTTATATACATAGACTGTAATCTATAAGCCTTTCTATACAGCGGGTTAAACACTCTTTCCATGGCATCCATACACTGTTCAAACAACCATGGACAAATCATTATTTACAAATAACTATTTATTCCTATGTACAACATATAAAGTAATATTCTAAAACTCGTATCAAGGCATTTAGTATACCTAATAAGTTAATATATCTTGAGGATATGCTGAATTCAGTCAGTTTTGTCAAATGAAACAAAAATAACACATTCCAGTTTAAAAGGAATGAATAGCATACCTTAGTTTCTATGTAAAAAAATAATTATCCCGGGTCATCGAAGCGTCTTTCACAACAAAAGTGTAATCATCTTGATATGAACCTGTGCAATACTCTACCTTGTAGTTAATATACCTTGCAGTCGATAGCTAAAAAGGAGTGACTATCAGACTCTCCTTTGCACTATCTTCATAGTAGGATCACCAACTTCTGGTAGTTCCGTAGAGAAATATGATGATTTTTGCCATTTATCTATAAGTTACCATCGGTGAAGACTAATCCTTCATTTCCTACATTCTTTAATTCGTTTTGAATAATACACGTGAATTTCAGGTCGATGAATTCATAACTCCCTGTTTAAATGGTCTTACCTTCTTACCGAAAAAGTTTGCCAACGATGCCAAAATTTTAGTTCATCAAATTAATGCTGCCAAATGCTATAACCTGAAGAAAATTACTGACTGATTGCATAAACATATAGTGGGGGTTATAGTTAACATATAGTGGGGGTTATACTTAACATATAGTGGGGGTTATACTTAACATATAGTGGGGGTTATACTTAACATATAGTGGGGGTTATACTTAACATATAGTGGGGGTTATACTTAACATATAGTGGGGGTTATACTTAACACATAGTGGGGGTTATACTTAACATATAGTGGGGGTTATACTTAACATATAGTGGGGGTTATACTTAACATATAGTGGGGGTTATAGTTAACATATAGTGGGGGTTATACTTAGCATATAGTGGGGGTTATACTTAGCATATAGTGGGGGTTATACTTAGCATATAGTGGGGGTTATACTTAACATATAGTGGGGGTTATAGTTAACATATAGTGGGGGTTATACTTAGCATATAGTGGGGGTTATACTTAACATATAGTGGGGGTTATACTTAACATATAGTGGGGGTTATACTTAACATATAGTGGGGGTTATACTTAACATATAGTGGGGGTTATACTTAACATATAGTGGGGGTTATACTTAACATATAGTGGGGGTTATACTTAACATATAGTGGGGGTTATACTTAACATATAGTGGGGGTTATACTTAACATATAGTGGGGGTTATACTTAACATGCATTGGGGGTTATACTTAACATATAGTGGGGGTTATACTTAACATATAGTGGGGGTTATACTTAACATATAGTGGGGGTTATACTTAACATATAGTGGGGGTTATACTTAACATATAGTGGGGGTTATACTTAACATATAGTGGGGGTTATACTTAACATATAGTGGGGGTTATACTTAACATATAGTGGGGGTTATACTTAACATATAGTGGGGGTTATACTTAACAGGTCCATGACTAGTTTGGTACAGATATATCGTTCAATTAAAAAGACAGAGTTTTATAATGTGAATAATTGAAAAAAACTATCACTATATATAATACTAATCAAAGAAACAGTTCCAATAAAGTTAAACATGGGGATTATTGGAAGGAAAGCTCCACTCAATCTTCTATGGCCCACCATAACAAATTCATAAAATGTTATATTAACCAGCAAATAACCATGATAGTCTATTTTGTTTTATTGTGTGCAGAACATTATTCTGTGTGCTAACATATGAGTAACACTGACACTATTACTCGTGGAGTAAATCAATATACATCTTAAATCATGAAGTGACTTACGCAACAGAGACACGCTAGGAACACAGTGTCACTAACTAGGAACACAGTGTCACTAGCTAGGAACACAGTGTCACTAACTAGGAACACAGTGTCACTAGCTAGGAACACAGTGTCACTAACTAGGAACACAGTGTCATAAACTAGGAACACTGTGTCACTAACTAGGAACACAGTGTCACTAAATAGGAACACAGTGTCACTAGCTAGGAACACTGTGTCACTAGCTAGGAACACTGTGTCACTAGCTAGGAACACTGTGTCACTAGCTAGGAACACTGTGTCACTAGCTAGGAACACAGTGTCACTAACTAGGAACACTGTGTCACTAACTAGGAACACAGTGTCACTAAATAGGAACACAGTGTCACTAGCTAGGAACACTGTGTCACTAACTAGGAACACTGTGTCACTAACTAGGAACACAGTGTCACTAACTAGGAACACTGTGTCACTAGCTAGGAACACTGTGTCACTAAATAGGAACACTGTGTCACTAACTAGGAACACAGTGTCACTAACTAGGAACACAGTGTCACTAACTAGGAACACAGTGTCATAAACTAGGATTGGTAGTACAGTGACTGGTACTATTGTATATTCGGGGGTATATCTTTAATTATTCTAATTATATATCATTCCATTTATTTGGTAGTGTGATAATTAATTAATTCAGAACGGCCATTTAAAAACACGGGTTAGTATAAGATTATAATTCCATAAAATTGCAGTTATTTCCTGAAGTTACATAGGTAATGAAAAATATAATTTTTAATACTATCCTCATTACATATGCTACATAGCAATACAAATGAATATTTTGAATAAGCAACAAATGAATGAACATTCGAGAAGATGGTTCTTACTTTAAATCACTCAAATATAAATTACAATAATAATAAGTAGGGAAGGCTTCACTCAATATACTTTACACGACACATTTGAGGGTTTGGGTTGCAATGGGTCCAGCTACCAGTCACAGCTCTTAGGAAATCTTCTTACGACCAGAGACTGTTTAAACACTTGTCGAATATCTCCCAAATAACTCATAGTTATGGCGACTGGCTACAGACCTAAGCCTGCCCCACGATTCGGAACTGTAGGTTCGATCTCTGCTGAGTCAGTGAGCTAACTCCTGCGGTATTCTCCTAAAGCCTCTTTTTTCTTCTAAGTTCCAAATCCATCCCACAAGATATAATTCTAACCCTCAATTGGTCAACTCAAAGGAGAGTAACAATCTCAACCCCCCCAATCGGGCAATAGACTTACCGTATTTCGCCCAAAAGGTGGTCTTTGATCGTCCTAGCATAACATCTTGAAACTTTACACTCAAATATTTATGTAAATCCATTACCCTTTACTGTTTCAATCAATCGCCGAACCACAGGAACCTACTAATCTTCCATAGTTCGGAAACTTGAAACCAAAACCAATTTCAATGCCACCTTGCTGAGTAGGTACAGTATATCTAACTCTTGAAACCCATCCTATCAAGTGTACTAGAGCACATCTGCACAGGCTATGATGTTCCCATATGTCTGTTTGCAAAATGATCTCGTTTCGCATAACAACTCAATTAACTCTACCGTTATTGGCAGGTAACCCTTAACTATGAGACCTGATAATTACTAAGTGAAGTCTCTGAAGTTTAAGTTGTTTCAGTCTGGTTTTGTCACAGAAGCTGAGAACAGGGCGGAGCGAAATATTCGGAATCTTGTTTCTCGTAAAAAATCTAATGTTATGAAAAATACAAATCACAACGGTACTGAACTCTCATTCCCAGCAGAAATTTCAGAAGCTTTCAATACTTATTTTTGTAATAAGCCAGTTAATATAAATAATTCCATACCTATAACTGATAGTTCTCCACTTGAATACGTACATTGCAATACAACTTCCTCTAATTCGTTCATCCTATGTCTAACTCTGAAGGCGCTTCCATCATATTGTCCTTAAAGAATAAGAAAAAGAATATTAATACTGTCTCTGTTAAAACTGTTAAATCTTTTAGTCCTGTAATTCGTAAACATTTTACAAGGATTGTAAACTTGTCGGTCAATAGTGGAATTTTTCCTGATGTACTAAAGAAAGCTACAATTGAACCAATATTTAAAAAGGGCGACTCTACTGATCTGTCTAATTATCGGCCTATATCTCTTCTTCCTCCTTCTGTAAAGTAATTGAGAAGTTTGTTGCTCGGAGATTAGTTGTATTTTTGGATAAATTCTCGGTGCTTACACAATATGGTTTTGGGAAGGGGTGTTCCACTGTTGACGCTCTCGTGGACTACCTTGGTAATTTGTATAGTTGTCAAGATGTTAAGAAACACTCTATTAGTGTATTTATAGATTTTAGTAGTGCCTTTGATACGGTAAACCATCAGATAGTACTAGACAAACTTGAACTATATGGTATTCGTGGCGTGGTTCATGATTGGTTTTCATCATATCTCTGGTCGTAGTGCAAGTGTCAGGCTCCTATATCTCTGGTGTGTCTCTTGTAGTGAGTGGTGTTCCGGTGCCCGGAAAACTACCAGGCGGAAAACTGCCAGTCACTTATGGGAATTTATGTATTTGTTGTCTTTTAAGAAATATTATTTAGTTATAAACACATTCTAAGAACATTTTAATTTATAAAAAACGGCGTTAGCCCTTCGTTAGGGGGGTAAGGGAAATTCATTTGTACAGTAATTACTATATAAATATTGGATTACTCAATATTCAATGGAAAATAATATTTCAACAAAGCTACTTTATTAAACACACAGTTATTCAAACTTGTGATTACTTGCTAATTAGTAAGGTTATGACAATATGCGTTCAAAATCATAGATCCTGAAAATAATATAGACGGATTGAAGTGCATATGGTCACAACCATACTAATTAGATATTCTCACAATAATATGATTTTAAATTGTACAATAAATTAAGTGATTATTAAATCAACTTATATGTTTGTTTATTACATTTCCATTTTCATTCTCCATGTCAATAACACAACACCTTCATTTTTACAATTTATATGTAAAAATTTTCATTTATATGTAAAAGGTATTATTAATTAAAATGCAATCCAATTCGATCGAGGGAAATTGTCAGAGAATTAGGTAGGTAATAGAAATTTAATAATCATAGATGTTGGGTTGCAAATTATAAATATTTCACAAATATAGATCGATGTTGTTTTATAATGAGATCAATCGAATATTAAGCTTGAATACTTGTTCAATTCTCAAATTATAAACACAAAAAGAAATAATTAGACACTAAATCAGTTTCATATGAACTGATAATGTAAAGATGCGTCGTGTAAACAAAGAAATTGTACTCTGTCTGTAATAAAATCATTTCTTTATTTCTTCTTTTAGTATTTTTTAAGAAAGATTTTAGTTTTTAATTTATCAGTCAGTCAGGGTTTTCTTGAATGTGCCTTTCCATCGGCTTCATCTGCATCACTCATCCTCTTCATCTGCCTCAGTCATCTCTTCTTCTCTCAATTTGTCTTCTCTTCCTCCACATCTTCATCATCACTTCGCTTTTCTCTCTTCTCCCCTCCTCTCCGAACAGAAACTCTCCCAACACAGTCTGTCTCTGCTCCACCCTTGGTCTCTGCAGCTCCAACACCTCCATCCTCTCCTCTTCCAGCTCTCCACACTCCAATACAAAATGCATCAGGTCTTCTGTCCCCCTCTCCCCACATATCAAGCACCTCTCCTCATCCCTCTCTCTCCTCCTGTCTCCCAGCCACAAACAGTTTGTTCTAGCTCTGAACCACAACCTGTCCCTCTCTCCTCCACCGTAGTCCTCCTCTTTCATCTCCCTCTTGTACTCTCTGTACAGCCACAACGTGCTCTTCTCGCTAATCTCCTCGATCCATTCTCTCTCCACCCTCTCCGCTACTCTTCTCCTCACCTCATGCCCACTCATCCTCTCCAGGTCCTCCACCTCTACTCCAGCCCATTCCATATATTTCCTGGTCCTCTTCCACCATCCCACTCCATTCCTCCTCATGCTATTCATCACCCCTTTAACCAGTCTATTCTCTCCTTGCAACTTCCTCCTCACATACTGCAATCTGCCTCTCACCAACCTGCTCTTCATTGTTCCTATGCCAATCTCTCCTCTCATTGCTGCCACAGATGCATATCTCGGTGCTGCCAAGATCCTCCTCATCGCTACATTTTCTTGCCTCTGCATCTTCTCCACGTCTTCCTCCCTCACATCCACAACTTCTGCTCCGTACAGCACACTCGCTAGCACTACCGACTTCCAGTACGCCTTTCCCACCACCACCCTATGACAACTTTTCTCTATGACTGAGTAGGTCAGGTTACTCATCCTCTTTCCCTTCTCAATCATCCTCCTCCTTTGCCCCTCATACATATTACATTTATTCTCCATCATTACTCCCAAATATTTTACTTCCTTAACCACCTCCATGCCCTCTATCTCCTGTACCTCCTCTCCTCCTCTCATATTGAAAACCATACATTTGCTTTTCTCCATATTCATTTTTAAACCGTACCTTCCTGCCGCCTCCTTCAAAACCCTCACAGCCCATCCCGCCTCCTCTGCTCCTCTCGCCAACAGCATTCCATCATCTGCAAAAAACAAAGAGCTCACCTTCATTCCCCCCACCATCACCCCTCCTGTTCTTCTCTTCAGTTCTTCAATGATTTTGTAGGTGATCAACTTGAAGATCAGTGGTGATGCTGTGCATCCCTGCCTGATTCCACTATCTATTTCCATCATCAAATCTCTTCCACCTATCTCCATCCTCGTTCTATCTCCCACATATCCTCTCTTAATCATATCTATCACTTTCACTGGCACCTTCATATCCTTCAACACCTCCACCACCTTCTCTCTCCTTATTGAGTCATATGCCTTGCTAAAGTCGACTGCCACCACCACCAACTGCTTCCCTCCTCTATACGCCTGACGAACACACTCCTGCAGTACTATCAAATTGTCCAGAATCTCCCCGCCGCTCGTGAATCCTGCCTGTTCCCATTTCACCATTTCGTTCTCTTCCATATGCTTCTCTATTCCCTCCTTCACCATCTTCATCACTACCTTATAGGACACATCTGTTAGCGCTATCGGCCTCAGATCAGCTACAGTTGGTTTCCTCTTCTTCGGTATCATAACTGTTCTCGACTCCTTCCATCTTTCCGGTTCTCCTCCTTCTTCCAGCATTCTCTCTATTCCTTCCCTCATCATTCCCACCACCACTTCGCTTCCCTGCAACACCTTATACAATTCTGGTTTCAAACCATCCAGTCCGCCTGCCTTCCCACTTCTAAGTTCCATCAGTACCTTTCGGATGCTTTCCTCACTTACTTCAAACTTCATTGTTTTTACATTCCAGAAAGGGTCTCCAATTCTGGGTAACCACATCTCAGTTGGGTCCTCTTCCCTCCTTCTTGTTCCTTCCAGAGACTCTTCATATTCCTCAATCTTTTCCTCTCCCCACTCCTCCTCTATTTCATTTCCATGCATCTGGTATATTCTCTGCCAAAATCCTCTCACTTGTTCCTCATACCTCTGCTCCTCTAACTCTTCTCCCTCCTCTGTGTATAACTTCAATTTTTCTTCTTTCTGAGCTTTTTCTCCTTTCAGCTTCTTGATCATCTTCCACATCTGCTTTCCTTTGCCCATATTTCTGATCTCTTCTGCTATCCTTTCCTCATATGTTCTCATTTCCTCACAGATCATTCTGCTTACTTTTTCTTTTTGTTCTCTGTACTCTATCCACCTCTGCTCCCTGTTATCTTCCACTCCTCCACTTCTAACCCTCTTGTTTAATCTTCTTCTCTTAGCAATTTCTCTTCTTATTTCTCCATTCATCCATGGTGGCTCTTCTTTTTCAGTTTGGTCCATCCTCTTCTTGTATTTCACCTTCAAACATTCATCTGCCACCTTCCTTATCACATCATTTATCTTGTTCATTGTTACATTTTCAATCTGCTCCATCTCCCTCTCCACTCCATGTATATACTCCTCCATCTTCTCTCTCCGATTGCTATAAAACCACCCTTCTCTAACTCCATCCCACCTCCTTCTTTCTTTCCTACCTGTTTGTAGCTCTATCTCAATCATGCAATGGTCTGATAGATCTATCCTTTCCTGCTTTTCATCTATCCATACTTTCTTGGTTATTCCATATGCCTTTTCATTCACAAGTACAAAGTCAATCACACTTCTACAGTCTCCCCTTCTCCATGTGTACACCCCTTCACACTTCTCATCAATGTTCAACAACAGCAACCCACTTTCCTCTATCATTTTATTTACACTTTTCCCATTTTCATTTTCATCTTGGTATCCGAGGTACCCCAGATGTCCATTGAAGTCACCGACTGCTATGTAGTTCTCTCCTCTCTCATCAGCCTCCACTACCTTCTCCCTCATCCTCTCCAAAATCTCCCTATTCTGCTGCAGCTCCTCTCTCCCATTTCCAGTCTTCAGATATACCACTGTCAGATTCACAATTTCCTTTCCAAAATTTCCCTTCAATTCCAGACAATCTTTATACTTATTCTCTTTCTCATCTAGCTTCAGGTCCTCCCTTTCCTCAAATAGAACCATTATTCCTCCCCCTCTTCTCTCCTCCATCTCCCTCATACTTTCAACAATCTTCAGGTGTTCAGCTACTCTAATATTGTTCACTTTTTTCTGCGTCTCTGTCATACACATCACCACTCCCTCTCTTATCTCTTCATATATCTCAGAATATTTCTGGTTTGTGAGTCCCTGAATGTTCAAACATTTTATCACATATTTATCTGTCTCTTCACTCTCCAAGTTTGCATCTAGTTCCTCCCTCCTCTTCAAAAATTTTTCCTCTTACTATTTTCTTTTGGTCTGGCTCCTTGTTGTTTCCACTCTCCACTGGCATTGCTTTTCCTCGGCACATGGTTCGCATTAAAGTCCGCTTCCAGCCCACCAACTGCCTCCCCTTCCACATCACCCGATGGTCCCCGTCCCTGTCTAACTGCTTCCGCATCTTGGTCTCCCGTGTTCTGCATCTCCATAACTCTTCCCCTCCTGATCACAAACCTTGCTCCTCCTTGACTTCTTTTCTCTCTTAGTTGCTGTCTCAATCTCCTGTCATTCTCTCTCTCTTCTTCCGTCATATCTCTAGTTATATACACTCTTGGGAACCTTGTCGACTGTCTTAGTCTGCTCGTCTTCTTCATTATTTCTCTCTTGTCATCCTCATCTCTCAACTTCACTAGCAGTGGTCTATTTCTTTCATTCTTTTTCCCAAGCCTAATCAGTTTTTCAATTTTTACCTCTTCCACACCCACATCCTCCAAAAGCAACATTCCCAGATTTTCTTCATCTTCTCTGTATCTGTCTTCTGCCTCACCTTCCTCAGACTCTCGTAGGTTGAAAATCATGATATTCTTCTTTCTTCTCTCTTTTTCCATTTCCTCCACCCTCACTCCTATTACCTCCATCTTTTTTTCCTCTTCTTTCTTCTCCTTTCTCATTTCTTCCACTCCCCTATTTACCATTTCTTTCTTCACCTCCTCCAGGTCTCTCTTCAGTACCAGCTCACATTTTTCCAAGTTTGATTCTCCCTTCCTTTTCTTCAGTTCTGCTATATCTCTACTAATCTCTTTTATTTTCTCCATGTTTGTTTCCTTTTTTATTTTCTTTAGTTCCTCTATCTCTCTTCTCATCTCTTTCATTTTCATTTCAGTCTTTCTTCCCACCTCTTCTACCATTTGCTCCATTTTCTTCTCTATCTCCTGATTTGTCTTACTCACCTCCATTTTTACCATCTCTCCACATTCCTTGCTCATCTTCTCCATCTGCTCCCTAAACTGACTAATCACTTTCTTCATCTTCTTGTTTTCATCTGTCAGCATTTTATTTCGGTCCATCACCCCATCTACCTTCACATTACATCCCTGACAGTACCATCTCACCTTCTCATCAATCTCATAGATCATATCGTACTCCTCCTTTGTCATTCCTTCACAGTTTGCATGAAACCACATCCTGCACAGATCGCATATCACCCCGCACTCCCCACTATTCACCCTTAGTTTACACTTTGGACAAATCTCTCTGCCTTTCTCCTCCTTGTTCTCCCAAACCTTTTCCAGTTCCTTCTCCTTACCACCATCACCTCCACCTGCAATTCCCCATCCTGACTTCCTCTCCTCTTCCACATCTTTCCTTCCTTTGAGCGGTGTCCGCTGTAGAGCACTCATCCCTGCTACACTCTCAGTTCACCTCACCTCAGCACACGAGTATTTCAAAAAGTCACAGAAAATTTCGGGAGCGGCACACAACCTTTCTCTCCTGTATTTTTCCAATTCACAAAGGTACGGGAATACTTGTTCCTTGCATTATATTTGATTTACATCTTTGATATTTATATTATAATGTATTTTACAAATTTTTCTAATAACTTAATCAACATTTAACTATTATTATTGTTTTGTTTACTAATTAAAAATGAATTTGCCCGTAACTCTTAAACGAAGGGCGAACGAATTTTTTTATAAATTAAATGTTATTAGTGACTAAAGTCATTAAATTCCCATTAAGTGACTGGCAGTTTTCCGCCTGACAGTTTTTCTCCTGGCAGTTTTCCACTTTGGCAGTTTTCCGCCTGGCAGTTTTCCGTGTCCCGGTGTTCCACAGGGCAATGTTTTGGGGCCACTTTTGTATCTATTGTATGTCAATGAGATCCCCAAGATCTTACCTGAGATGCCTGAGATTAAAGCTACTATGTTCGCCGATGACACAGCGTTTACCCACTCTGGAATGGACCTAAATACCTTGGTGTCTTCGTACAATGATGGTGGGAAATTTTATTATTGGACCTTATCTAATAGGTTGGCACTAAATACTTGCTAAACTAATGTACTACTATTTTCATCTCGTTCACATTCGCGTGATGCCACCTAAAATGTTGTGATGAGTGATACTATCCTTAACTACAGTGATTGCACCAAGTACTTGGGAGTGGAACTTGACAGTGGACTTAAATTTGATTCTCATATCTCCTATATCTCTGACAAGCTATCCAAGACTGTTGGCATCTTTTACAGGCTAAGTCGTGTTTTACCGGAAAAATCCTTATTATCTCTCTATTACAGTTTGTTTTATCCGTATATTATTTATTGCAACTTAATTTGGGGAGGGTCATATAGTGTCCATACTAACATTCTGACGATGCTGCGAAAGAGAGTGGTCAGAATCATAACGGGTGGTGAGTATTTAGCTCACACAGACACTTTGTTTTATAGGACGGGAATTTTAAAAGTTGGAGATGTTCGTAATTTTTTGCTGGCTGTCTTTATGTTGGTCAGTTACCCACAACTTACGTTATCCAGGCAAACTGTTATGTTTGCTGGTCCTCGATTGTGGAATTCTCTGCCTACTGATGTTAAGAAGAGCAAATCTCTTTCTATATTCAATAGGTCTCTTAAGAAACATTACCTAAATTCATATAAGGCTGAAAACTAGCTCAGTCATTTACTGTAGAAATTGTAATAGTTAGCTGTTTATTTGTAGAATTATTTATTAATTATGTGTGTTACCGTAAATGAAATTATTTATATGTTTTTCCCTTTATTATTTATGCTCGAAAAGGGCCACTAAAGTAGTGGATCTTATGTAAGAGCCTGTTTAGTTAGTATTTATGTACCTGTTCTCTTGTATATTATATTTTTATTCAATAAAATTGTATCACTGTATCATTGTATCACCGTATCATTGTATCACCGTATCATTGTATCACCGTATCATTGTATCACCGTATCATTGTATCACCGTATTATTGTATCACCGTATCATTGTATCACCGTATCATTGTATCACCGTATCATTGTATCACCGTATCATTGTATCAAGTTGCTCCTAACGGTGACAAGAATTTTGCCAGGCGGAATTTTGCCAGGCGGAATTTTGCCGTGGATTATATATTTCTGGGTTTACATAAAATAAACTTAACTAAATATGAATATCTTCAATGTAACTTTAACATATTGTACTTTACCCAGTTTTATTTAACTAATGTTAAATAGCCACATCTTTTAAATTTAACTGTTATATATTTTGACAGTAGTTTAGTTTGAAATAATACTATATTGTTTGTTATTTTCAAAATACCACAACTTGCTATTTTCAACTGTTGTTTGCAATTCAATTACGACTTTCTTCACCTGTACAGTAGGTACTTCGTGACGAGATATGACTTTAACGATTTCATAGTTTTCAATCTTACATTAACTATTAATATTTCTTCAATAATGATATCTTTTCCACGTGAACTTAATATTGTCGACGCCATTGTGAAAGGGATAAGACAATAGCTGTAATAGAGCAAACTTCAGGAACAAACTGAAGTCGCATAATACCATTCATAGTAACTGTTAAATAGTAACGATTACATAGTTTGTTTCTTAGATTATTGAAAATGTTGAATATTGTTAGTTAGGCTGACCATCTTTTTCAATTACGGTGATAAGTGAATTCTACAAGAATGTTAGAATATATGTATATGTATGATGTTCTGTAATTATCTTAAGTAAATTCAACATTCATTTTATTTTAATTTCCGTGGCTATTTAACATTAGTTAAATAAAACTTGTTATAGTACAATATGATAAAGTTAAATTAAAACGATTTATATTTATGTAAGTTGCACCTCACATTTTAAACTTTTAATTCACAATTTACTAATTTAAACCTAGAAATATATAAACCACGGGCAAAAATCCGCCGGACAAAATTCCGCCTGACAAAATTCCGCCTGACAAAATTCCTAGAACACTCCTAAATAGCGCACTAGCCAAATAACTAAAATGTTAACAATGGAATAATAGAAACTATGAGTTAGCGTTACATCATCAAACTAGTCTATCACTGTAAATTAGGTAATAGGAGTGTGGTGATAGGAGAGATAAGGATGCACTATCAGTGAGAGTGTTTGTTTACTAGTGGTAGGTACTTGTTTGGAAAAAGTAACTGTCAGTCAAATACGCTGTGTGCTATACCTACACATTCAGTGGCAACAGTAATAAACCAGATGCAGCTTTTCTAGAGCTGTTGGTAGTGTCCATACCCTCTTCTGCATATGCCTAGTCCATTTAAATCCCCGTCAATTAATTCCTATACCATTTAATTCCCTGTCAATTGATTCCTATACCATTTAATTCCCTGTCAATTGATTCCTATACCATTTAATTCCCTGTCAATTGATTCCTATACCATTTAAATCCCTGTCAATTAATTCCTATAACACTTAATTCCCGGTCAATTAAGAGTTTAAACAGAAGTAGGAATTAAGACAAGAGTAACCAGCTTTTTATTTGTTAGTTTTTAAGGTTGAGTAGCCAATACCAGCAGAAAGTGATGGCAGTGAGTCTCTACCTTATTTACACTGTAGTTATTAATGTACTAACTCTGAGAAATAAATACACTAACTGCAGTGTTATCTATTATTAATTGGTACTCCATTAAACAATTTCAACCATCAGTAAACTAGTAGTAATAATTTATCCATTTTACTGAAGCGGACAATTCTTTGCCACGCATTTCATTGTATTGAATTCTATTTTATTGTTATTTTAATTATTTATACTTTTAATATATTTTATTTATGTTTTTTAATTGTTAAGATGTTTTGCACTAGTTAATAAGCTCCTTGGTTTTATTGTGTCCCTGAAATGCAAATAAATAATAAGTTCAATATAACTCTAATAGCCTTATCGTGTCTGTGGCACTGGAACTGATGTTTGGTGCGTCGTACTTTGGAAACACGTTAATAACAAAACACGTTAAAACACGTTACATCTTAGAACACGTTAAGAACACGTTATTAACGTGTTCTTAACACGTTAATAACGTGTTAATAACACGATAAGAACACGTTAATAACACGTTTAGAACACGTTAATAACACATTAATAACACGTTTAGAACACGTTAATAACACGTTTAGAACACGTTAATAACACGTTTAGAACACGTTAATAACACGTTTAGAACACGTTAATAACACGTTTAGAACACGTATCCTAACATCTAGAATCACTAAGTTACCACCAAAGTGTTACTGGTTCCATGCGTTCTACTTTACCATTGCCTCAGCATGTTGTAAATAGAAAAACAAAACTATAACAAATGTATTATTATATCGTAGAAACCTTCTAACATTACAAGGATTGCCAATTGCCAGTCATGATTGCCAACCTGTGTAATCGTTGCGATAATTGAAAAATATTTGGATAGTTTAATGGGTAGCCATTTTCATTATCCATGTGTGATGCCTGTGAGTATCATGGATACTAATTGAAATAATGAAGGATACCTGCAGGTATCATGGATGCCAATTGAAATAACGAAGGATACCTGTAGGTATCATGGATACCAATTGAAATAACGAAGGATACCTGCAGGTATCATGGATACCAATTGAAATAACGAAGGATACCTGTAGGTATCATGGATACCAAATGAAATAACGAAGGATACCTGCAGGTATCATGGATACCAATTGAAATAACGAAGGTATCTGCAGGTATCATGAATTAAAATTACGAAACGAATTATATTTTTTCTCAAATTATTAAAAAAAAAAACATTTCATATGTATCCTAGATACGCGTGTGACGGTGCCCTAAGTCAGGACACTCAGTCTTTTCGAGGCACGGAATTCCACCAGTACAAACAGGCTCTCATGTAACCCATCGTAATTACTAATTAGTAAAACAATATGAATTCTCTTCAAAATTAGAAACCATATGTCATTTTCAAACTGCCAATTGGGAGGAGAACTTAAAATACTTCAAGTCTTATCATGAATACGCCATTTTGTTCATAAAGAGAGTATTCTCATCACTCTATAGCAAGTGGTGAGCCAGTGGCAAATATTAAATCGCGTCTGGAAGGACGGTTTATTCCTAATTTTGGGGTCGCGTGACTGTTACTCTGGCGTCAGTACCATGGAGTAATGGTATAACTGAAACAAAATAAGGTTTTAAATGTCGTTCTCACCGTCCTGCAATCGCTGCAACACTTCCTCTCTCTAGTGTATATCATTACTCTATGCCCTATACAGGGTGACCCACAAAAAGTGTACCCATCTTTGAATTAGAAGTAATTTCAATACATCTCGATTTTTTTTTTCTAACTTTAAAAAGAAGTTTGGTACTTTTTCGCATTGATCTTCAAGCTGAGGAATGTTTTTCAACTCGAGAAGAAATGAATCGTCCTGCAGTTTGACAAAACACCTTCTCCTTCAACAGTACGCAGATAATTAGTGCTTAACTTCAGTGGAATGGCAGCTAAGTCGACCACCTGAAATAGTTCTCTATGATCTTTTACATGATCTTTTTACATACATAAGAAAAAGCAAAATATATATAACCAAAACCAAAAAACAGAAGCAAAGATTTAGGAGGTGAAGAGTTTCTTTGGAGAAATCCCCAGTTGTTCTCCCAGAAAAGTTTCTCAGCAGGTTCCACCACACCAAAATCACGTTGTGGAGGATCGTCAGACAGGAACTTTGTTTCACTTGTTATCATCACACTTCGTTTTAACCATTAGGTGATGACAAGTTGACCACATCATCAAGGAATGCAAGTATACGATTGGAACCATTCCATGGATAAAGACAATGAAAAACATCACCATTCCTCAGATTGCACCAGGACATCATTTGGCCCATACTGCACCATTCTTCACTTTGGTGGATGCAAGACGTCACTCCACCACATTGCTCAAATGCTGTTCTAGGATTCCTCAATGAAAAGTTTCGAGGTCGAGTCTTTACAGGAGAACGGAAAATCTCTGCCCAGCACACAGTCCAGATCTCAACCCTTTGGATTTTCACTTCTGGGCTACTGTGCAAAATCAAGTTTATAGGAAAATAAACAGATTCCAATGAGTCTCTTATACAAAGTGTTCAAAGCTTTGCTGAAGCCTCTCCAGCTAGGAGACTTTCAAGAAAGTTTGCAAGAATGTTCAGAAGCGTGTCTCGTCATAGTAAACAGAATAGTATAGTACCCAAGTTACATGTATTATTCAAATTTATTCTGGGTAGGCTGTGACGTCATGTATGTAAACAAGAGGTCACGTCATAGTAAACAGAATTGCTGTGGGTCACGTGGAATAGAGAATTAAGATGACGGCCAACGCGACCGATCTGACTAATGATCTAATCATCTTGAATAAATCGTCTTCTTCAAGACTAAAAATTTGTTACTATCTTGGGTGTAAAAAGACCTGTAGCAATTTCATCAACAGTCATTTTTTAATTTTCGTCCGTATGACTATAAAGATTGGATAATAGCATGCGGTAATGTGGAATTAAAAAAAATATCACCGAAAACGTTATATAACAAAAGTTGGGTGTGTTGCAGCCATATTTTGTGTTTGTACTGTACGTACAAACGTACGCACCATTGTTGACATGTGACGTCACAGCCTACCGGGACACGCGTAATATCCCCCCTATAGCTCTGGGATACTATATGTTCTCTGTACTGTGGTCTCGTTCTGTCTTCAGGCTGGAGGGGGTCATTTTCAACATTTTCTGTATGGCCTCAGGAGATGTGCCTCATATGATATAAGACAATTAATGTTTCATAATATTAAAAATCAATTGATTTATTTAAAGTTAGGTGTCTATAATGCCATTTGAGGCATATTGAGTGCTTCTAATTCGCAATTTAAATATCACGTTTCTGATGCTACATTGTACTAGGGAAATCCCGGGATGAATATCTAATTATTTTCGTTATTTTGTTTCAAAATACACGAAATACATAGAGTGGGATATAAATTCTGATTAGTTATTAACATCAATTAGTAAATTGTAGACAGAAATAAACGATAATGACATGAATGGAAATATTTAAACTATAATAATGCCACGAAACACCTGGTATCAGTCTGGTAATTTGAAATCTTTTCTCTTCACATCGGTAACATAAATATATTAATTAGTTATTTCTAATGTTTCAAATAAATTAGGATATTTCCGAAGACTAAATTAAGTTAAGCAAATAGTATGATTAATGAGTAGAATAACTGTAACAGTTCTTTGGAATCATATTGTTACTATAACTATAATAATTTAAATACATATCAAAATCACATCTGCTGTTAATACCAAGATGATAGAGGGTAGAGGAACTTTCCCAGTGTGAATTTTCCTTGGTGGAATTCTCTCCGTATATTGTATATTTTTGTGTATATTAGGTAAATTCTAAATTTACAATTCATGTTTTGAATTTTAAAAGTTAATAGATATGAACATATATTTTAATATAGGATCTGAACAAACCCTCTGTAAGAGGTGTTTCATATATTTCATATATTCATATTTACATTCTATTTAGGTTTAATGGAAGCATAAAGAGAATAAATTAAAAGTAAATTCAAACGATTATTTGACGTGAACCTAATTAATAATTAATTGCTACAATATTATGTTAGAACAATGGTTCTTAAAACCATATAAAGCGAGAATTTTTGTTGTTGTAGTAGTGTTATATTCAATAGAAATATATTGAAGGTACCTGACCTCAGTTGTTCTCTACAGGTCATTCACAGAGCCGCTCATGGTAAGAACAATAAGAGAATCTTCAAAATCAGAAGTTATATATAAATAACTGTACTGTTTTACTGTACTAAATTCATCCCTGGATTTCCCGGGATGAACACGGGACAAGTAAAAGTGGCCAATATGAAAAACCCTGGTATGTACCAACATGCAATAGTGAAAAAAGGCACCACGCATCATTAAGTCACTGTATTCAAAGTAATAAACCTAAATAACTTTAATTGCCACTAAAACCTAAAAATCTACCCGCCAATCACAGCTAAAGTTATTACCAAACTACAATTAGTGGTGAGAGTTAATATGCAATTAGGCACTTATTTAAATTGTAGCAATGATAGGACTGTTGTGGTAACTACCTACCTACAAACTACCACTGTTATAACAGTAATTAGCAGGTAAACAGGGATAAAAGAGCATACTATGTAACAGTACCACACTGTAGCTAATTGGGCTGATTGTTACCTATTTCCCCCAGTACCTATTTACTCGCTACCTATTTTCTCCTTTTCTTTCCTTATTGTAATGGGGTTAGTTTCTACCACGTGACTCCCTGTGCCTAATTGCCCGCCCCCCTTTGCTTGCTGACCCCTCCCCCTTTCCTTAGCTCCACCCCCCCCTCCCCTACCGTCTCGCCAGTGCATAGGTTTGCGTGCAGACGCACACACGCACGCACACACGCGTAGTAGAGGCACTAGGTTGCATTCAGTGGTAGTCTGACCCTCGCCAGAGTCGCTCTGTGGTTAGTTCTCGTCTCGCAAGGTATATCGCATAGCTCCTCAGTGTCTCGCTAACCATCACAGAAACATAGCTCTATAATTGCCTCTGTTAGTGCCAAGTGAGTGGGATAGAGCCCCTGATTGTTGTTGCCGTAGTGCCAGTGCCCACGCGGCTCCATCTGAACCACGTGACAATTCGCTTGGCAACAGTGTGCTTGAATCCCACTGTCCCAAACCCTAATTTACTGGTCTCAAACGAGCCACTGATAGGCTTTAAAAGTTACAAAGGACTTTGGAGTAGAGGCCGAGAAGAAGGTGGTCTGCTGTAATCTGGTGAGTAGGTTGCGTAGAGTTAGGGCTGGTTGCTTGTGAAGGTGGAAGTCGCTTGGTAACAGGATTCAAGAGAGGCTTCGACAGGGGTTGTTGCTGGGAGAGAACTGAGCGGAGAGAGAGAGAGAGAGAGAGAGAGAGAGAGATGGGGACTTAATTAAGAGTACCGAGTGATGGGGACTTAAATAATTAATAGGGACTTGATTAATTAATAAGGAATTAAATAATTAATGAAGACTTAATTAATTAATTAATGAGGAATTAAAAAATTAACAGGGACTTAATTAAAAGTTCTTCGTATAAACTTAATTTAAAGTACCTAGTGATAGGGACTTGAATAATTAAATAGGGACTTGAATAATTAAATAGGGACTTGAATAATTAAATAGGGACTTGAATAATTAAATAGGGACTTGAATAATCAAATAGGGACTTGAATAATTAAATAGGGACTTGAATAATTAAATAGGGACTTGAATAATTAAATAGGGACTTGAATAATCAAATAGGGACTTGAATAATTAAATAGGGACTTGAATAATTAAATAGGGACTTGAATAGTCAAATAGGGACTTGAATAATCAAATAGGGACTTGAATAATTAAATAGGGACTCAAATAATTAAATAGGGACTTAATTAATTAGTATCCACAGGACAGATGTTTTATTGTTATTTTTTTACTTACACATTTTTCAGGCTGCGGCGTAGGTATAAGTAAACTAATTTTTAAGCATAAATTAATTTTTAAAGTAGTACCTACGTTTGTGTTTGTAGTCAAGGCTCTACATCACTACTAACAAACTGTTGTTTTATAACATTTAGTCAGTTGTTGTCGCAGCTTTACCCTGTGTAGGATAATTGCAATCCGCTAAGAAACTTTGCATTCCGATATCGACTGTCTGGAAACCACTAAAGTGTGGCACTGATAGAGGTGATAGGACTGATAGTCATAGAAGTGGTAGACAGTGATCTAAAGATCTAAACCAGTGATCTAAAGATCTAAACCAGTGATCTAAAGATCTAAACCAGTGATCTAAAGATCTAAACCAGTGATCTAAAGATCTAAACCAGTGATCTAAAGATCTAAACCAGTGATCTAAAGATCTAAACCAGTGATCTAAAGATCTAAACCAGTGATCTAAAGATCTAAACCAGTGATCTAAAGATCTAAACCAGTGATCTAAATCATTTAAGTTCAAGATAGACCCGAAGAGACCGATTATTTGCCAGCGAATATAGCTGATATGACTCTTAGAGCTGTGAGATGACCACCAAGATGTCCTCTTTATAATTATTTATTTAATTGAATTTACAATGTACTTACACCTTTTGTATGGTTATTAATTTAGTTACTCGAACCTGTGTATGTTATCTTTGCTGTACTTTTTTCCTCTCGATACAGTCATATTAATAATGATATTATAGTTGTTATTAATTACATCACTCTACAACTATTGTAACCAACTCTAACAACTTGGGAATTAATTACCATATTATACGTGTATATTGCACATTTATTATCATCATTTATTGCACATTTATTACTATCATTTATTACTATCATCACCTTTGCTTGCTCGGGTGCAACCTTGGCTCTTCTTATCAGTCCTTATCTAACTAGGCCAAAACTCCTGTGTTCTATTTCGAGTTACGCAACTGATAAGAAGGCTTATCATCTGCTTGAGCTGTGAGTGCTGGTGCATAGCTAGGGAATGCTAGTGCAACCAGCTATTCACTGGCCCTTTTCGTCACATTCCTTGGTGAGTGACTGCATTCACGGAGTAGCTTTTCTGCACCCATGAAAATTGTCATCGACGGTGGTAAGTGACTTTATTCATAGAGCCACTTTCCTTTCTTAGTGCTTCTTCCAGTCCCTTGTATTTAATTTCCTTTTGACGTCAGCGATATGGCCTTTTGTTCCGAAGCAGACGTTTAACCCCCACTAAATTAATTAGGTGATGCTACCTGTGAATGTTTTTATCGGTCATGTAAGAAAGCCTGTACAATGATAGTTATTTTACTGAATAGATTTCTAATGTGATCGGGCATGTGTAAGTGTCCGGCAACACTTCAGTTGCCCCTTACTGATGTCCTTGGTAGTGAAAACATAGAGATAAGAAATGAGCAAGGACAGATAGGGTGATTATTGTACTATAAACTATATTGTGTACTCTATTGTAGTTACTATACATTGTACTATGAACTATATTGTGTACTCTATTGTAACTACTATACATTGTACTATAAACTATAGTGTGTACTCTATTGTAACTACTATACATTGTACTCTAAACTATATTGTGTACTCTATTGTAACTACTATACATTGTACTCTAAACTATATTGTGTACTCTATTGTAACTACTATACATTGTACTCTAAACTATAGTGTGTACTCTATTGTAACTACTATACATTGTACTATAAACTATAGTGTGTACTCTATTGTAACTACTATACATTGTACTCTAAACTATAGTGTGTACTCTATTGTAACTACTATACATTGCTGTGGTTTAGAGTTAGTTTTTCTTGTTGTTCTACCTTCTTTTTATTACTTATTAATTTCTCTAATTAATATAGTACAAAAAGCGTTATTATTTTTATTATGTATTATTCTAATTTAAATATGAAAATCATGCTTTTCGTTAGGGCAGACTTTTTTATTATCTATATTTTTTAAATTTTTAACTGCGAGACAAATTCCGATACCGTAAAGTCTGTTTCAAATTGGAGGAAAATGAAGAGTTATTTGTTAAAATGTATTGCACAGAAAGAATTAGGGTAAGCACTGAATTACCGGACAGTTTCACAATTTCGATAGGAAAAGAAGAATTCAAGTTATAGATATGATTGGTATCAGGGATACCTTTATCAGGCAATTGCATTGGTATCAGGGATACCAATTGCAGTAAAAGTTATCAAAGCAGGTATCAGGGATACCAATAACTATATATTTCTATTATTTCTATGTTTACCATTTAATTGTTATTTGTTACTCATTTAAATGGTTGAACTGTTAAATTAGTGTTTACAAAGATATCGTGTAACTAATAGATATTTATTGATATTATAACTCAATGACTGCCCTAAGTACTAAATAGTACAGTAGCTGATTAATGCCCTTCTTATCTCCCAGTTAAACACCTAATTGCTATCTTTGAAGTATATTCAGTTAAGGAATTAATATTAATTGATTATAAAGCTCTGAGAAGCTATCACGGTGATAGGGTAGTAACGGTAACAGGGTAAGCACCCTAAAGGACACACACCTTGTCTTACCGTAGCGCTACCTCACGCCGGTGAGAAAATCAGCGGTGAAAAGATGCGGTGAACGGAGAGTAGCGAATAGGAGAGAGAGAGAGATTTTTCGATGCGTCTTGTTGAATTCGTAACGGAGTGTGGATTGATTCTCTCTCCGTCTGTCCACTTGGTGCCCATGTCTTAGACTCCATTCCCGCACCTAGGAAAAGGAACACCCAAAACATGCATGAAAATTATATGCAGATGCAACTATCACCTCACAAGTGTTAACTGGTCATCCTCAAAAGATGACTTGTCTACAGGATCTGCCCCTTGGCTGCACTCAGACGATTAATGGAGGTGACCTTATCTCTCTTGTCACGGAAAAGCGCCAACTGGTGAGTTTCTGACCACTGTAACACTCTGAAATTCTATTGCACTCAAGTATGGTTAACATTACCACTACATTGGAGAACCATTGCATAGGAACCTCAAGGGGGTTTCACAACCAGTGTGACGCTTCACTACCTACTCAGTAAACCAGCTCGCTGAGTGTTCTGTTAAGACTCCTTTTAAATGAGTCCATAGGCAGACTTCTGACAACATTTGCTGGCAAACATTTCTGATTTTAACCAGCATGAAGTTCTTGCTATATACCTGACCAGGTCCTCTAAATGACGTGCGTATCCCTTTGATCGGATTTCAGGTACGATATTAGTCGCCCTCGCTTGCACCCGTTCAAACCGCTGGACATCCGCTCGCAACGTCGATCAGAACTGGACCGCAAACTCCATAAGAGGTCTTACCAGAGAGTTGTACAGGGTGAGGACTGTCTCTCTGTTTCGGTATCTAAATTGCTTCTTGATGTACCGTAAGATCTTGTTTGCTCTCTTCTCAGCTTCTCTGGTGATCATCACTCCAAAATCCTTCTGTTCATGAGTGGGTCTTATTGACAATCCGAGTAGCGTGTAGGCAGTACATTTTCAACCATTTAACGATTTTATTAAAAGTTCACTTTGGAGTTGTCCAATGTCCTCTAGACTTGCAACGTTGATGCCAATCTTTGTGTCATCAGCAAACTTGGATACCCTACTGACGAGTCCTACGTCAAGGTCATTTATGTAAATAATAAAGAGCAGAGGACCTATAGGATTGAGCCCTGGGGAACCCCGCTGGTTACGGAGCAGCCACGCCCATTGATCACCACTTTTTGTCGTCTGTTATTTAGCCATGACCTGATCCATTGTAGAACTCGACCACCCACACCAATAGCTGCTATTTTCGCCATTAACCTCTTGTGAGGTACCTTGTCAAATGCCTTCTTGAAATCAAGGTAGACGATGTCAACAGCTTTGGATTTGTCATGCTCCTGAAGAACGTAGTAGAAGAACTCGAGTAAGTTTGTCAGGCATGACTTCCCGCGAAGAAAGCCATGCTGACTCTTTTCTATGAGCTGGTGTTCTTCCAGGTGATCCACAATCCTATCCTTGATGATGGATTCTAGCAGCTTTCCAGGAACCGATGTTAAACTAATCGGTCTGTAGTTACTACTGTTAGTGGTCTCACCTGTCTTGAAGATTGGGGTCACATCAGCGATCTTCATGTCGTCGGCGACCTCGCCCGACTCCAAAGAGACATTGAAGATCTGTTGCAGATGTGCCGCCAAACCATCCTTCACGTTCTTCATCACTGTCGGTAAGAATCCATCAGGACCAGCTGCCTTGTTAGGGTCCATCTTGCCAAGTTTGTCCACTACCTCCTCAACAGTACAAACAATCTCAGTCAGTGGCATTCGTCCCTCGTAGTGGACTACGGGGTTAGGGGTGCCAAGCGCATCCTCCCTGGTGAAGACACTGACGAAATGACTGAGTTCGGTTACATTTGAAGTTGCCAACACACCTTGATGTCCTGCCGATTGAAAGAGGAGAGTGAACATATATGTATATATATGAGAGGAGAATATTTATGAGAGTGATATGAGTGTTGACAATGTTTCTAATCAACTTCATGTTATATGCTCTGTTATTTCTTTAATTCTTTCATTTAATTGCATCATTACTTTTTATTAATTTACTTTATTTATTTATTTTATTTACTTGTTTTATTTATTTTATTAACTTGTTTTATTTCTCATATTTAGTTGCATTATATGTTTTATTTAGTTGTTTTATTTGTGTATGTAATCACCAACTGCTTCCTAAAGGTTAGTAGCACTACCTTGAATTATTAAAGTAACATTATTTACAACTCACAATGCTAAATAATGACATTATTAAATAGTGACAAAGTTAATACACATTAAACTAAAGAAGAGAACATGTGGAATACAGTGCACTGTACATGTACAGTGTATGTACAGTACACTGTACAGATACAGTTACTGTATCTGTACAGTATCTACACTGTACAGATACAGTAACTGTACTGTACAGTATCTACACTGTAAGTACACTGTAAGTACAGTATCTACACTGTAAGTACACTGTAAGTACAGTATCTACACTGTAAGTACACTGTAAGTACAGTATCTACACTGTAAGTACACTGTAAGTACAGTATCTACACTGTAAGTACACTGTAAGTACAGTATCTACACTGTAAGTACACTGTAAGTACAGTATCTACACTGTAAGTACACTGTAAGTACAGTATCTACACTGTAAGTACACTGTAAGTACAGTATCTACACTGTAAGTACACTGTAAGTACAGTATCTACACTGTAAGTACAGTATCTACACTGTAAGTACACTGTAAGTACAGTATCTACACTGTAAGTACACTGTAAGTACAGTATCTACACTGTAAGTATACTGTAAGTACAGTACCTACACTGTAAGTACACTGTAAGTACAGTATCTACACTGTAAGTACACTGTAAGTACAGTATCTACACTGTAAGTACACTGTAAGTACAGTATCTACACTGTAAGTACACTGTAAGTACAGTATCTACACTGTAAGTACACTGTAAGTACAGTATCTACACTGTAAGTACACTGTAAGTACAGTATCTACACTGTAAGTACACTGTAAGTACAGTATCTACACTGTAAGTACACTGTAAGTACAGTATCTACACTGTAAGTACACTGTAAGTACAGTATCTACACTGTAAGTACACTGTAAGTACAGTATCTACACTGTAAGTACACTGTAAGTACAGTATCTACACTGTAAGTACACTGTAAGTACAGTATCTACACTGTAAGTACACTGTAAGTACAGTATCTACACTGTAAGTACACTGTAAGTACAGTATCTACACTGTAAGTACACTGTAAGTACAGTATCTACACTGTAAGTACACTGTAAGTACAGTATCTACACTGTAAGTACACTGTAAGTACAGTATCTACACTGTAAGTACACTGTAAGTACAGTATCTACACTGTAAGTACACTGTAAGTACAGTATCTACACTGTAAGTACACTGTAAGTACAGTATCTACACTGTAAGTACACTGTAAGTACAGTATCTACACTGTAAGTACACTGTAAGTACAGTATCTACACTGTAAGTACACTGTAAGTACAGTATCTACACTGTAAGTACACTGTACATACAGGTTACAGTTACGTAATCTCAGTATGTTTTTTTTCTGTTGTTTATAATAAATTAGTGAATCTAACCTTCAAATGATTGACTGTAACTATTTATGACATCACTGCCGATTCACTGCCCTTACGCTGCCAATTTACTGCCCCTACACTGACTTCAGACTGTGTAGGTCTGGGACAGCCACGGCCTATTTATTTCTCTTATTTATTTTGTCTGGTGCTATTGATTTGTAATAATTATGGTTTGTTCCTCTTGCACCGCCAGTGCATTAGCCCTGGTGCTAATGTAGCAGAACATGTTAAGGTACAGAGGTACATTGCAGACCTGGTGCTAATGTAGCAGAACATGTTAAGGTACAGAGGTACATTGCAGCCCTGGTGCTAATGTAGCAGAACATGTTAAGGTACAGAGGTACATTGCAGACCTGGTGCTAATGTAGCAGAACATGTTAAGGTACAGAGGTACATTGCAGTCCTGGTGCTAATGTAGCAGAACATGTTAAGGTACAGAGGTACCTTTGCAGTCCTGGTGCTAATGTAGCAGAACATGTTAAGGTACAGAGGTACATTGCAGACCTGGTGCTAATGTAGCAGAACATGTTAAGTACAGAGGTACATTGCAGTCCTGGTGCTAATGTAGCAGAACATGTTAAGGTACAGAGGTACCTTTGCAGTCCTGGTGCTAATGTAGCAGAACATGTTAAGGTACAGAGGTACATTGCAGTCCTGGTGCTAATGTAGCAGAACATGTTAAGGTACAGAGGTACATTGCAGTCCTGGTGCTAATGTAGCAGAACATGTTAAGGTACAGAGGTACATTGCAGTCCTGGTGCTAATGTAGCAGAACATGTTAAGGTACAAAGATACATGTGGTACTAATTATTTGGTACTTTATTAAAAACGGGAACGTATTGGTATCAAACTTTTAAATTTTCTCCCTAGTAGGTTAATGTTATTTTATGTTACTGGTTAAAATACCTGAAAATACTATGGAATGGTAACGATCCATCGTAAACTAATTGAATTGGTGACTGGAAATTACCTCTCGGGAAATTCGGTCTCACCATCTCTGAATGACTTCTCACTCAGCATAAATGTCCGTTATGTAGTTTGTGGTATCCGCTAGTTTGTTGTACTGCACATTTCAAGATTGTCTAATGACCTGGCATTAATCTAACTAGGGTCACGCAGGTAAATTGCGGCCCTTTAATTTTTAATTGCGGCCTTCTCAAGAGAGTCTCCAAAACAATCTGAACCGAAATTACATTAAAATGCTGCATAGCTATCAAAATCAGCGTAGTGCATGCTACAATTTATTACTTTATGTTTTTAACGTGTGTTTTGAAGATATGACGTTTCTGATGTTAGATGCCGCAGTTAGTTAGTAGGCCGCAATTTACCTGCTTGACCCTATTAAAATACATATTATTTGTTCATTGCTTTTTTACATGTGTATACACAAGCAAATTCTAATTCTCTGGGATGGATCCGAGTCCGTTTTTATCACAGTGTACTGTATTAACTTAATTGAAGACCATTACTACTGTGATAACAAAGTAACACTTCTTTTTAGTGCCTGATGTCACAATTGTCTTTGGGTCCAATTATCCTGGGCCTAACTGTCGTCAGTCTACGAAATTGAAGATGCTTATGATTCTCTTTGGATAGACTAACTCTTCTGTTTTGTAACTAACTCCAGAACTAAACAAGTCATAGCACCGAGCTAAGGGTGCCATCTAGTGAGTTGGTACTCGACTGAAGACTCATCAGTAACTCGCTCCTTTTCCTACCTCCTCTTGATGCATTAGCTTACTCTTTTTCAATTGTCCCATTTAATTGTCCCTCTAACTTCATGAGGTTGCGTCCTAACCAGTAACTTGGACCATTAGGAACCGTGAACTAGAGTCCTCTTCTCCTTCAAAAACAGCATGCTTTGCGGTAACCATGGACATATTTTTATGTTTTCTGAGACTTCTTCAAATCTTTCTTTCTCCAAAGTTTTTAAAACTGCTTTACTTTTATATTTTTTTTCAACTGTCCCGTACATCAACACACTGAGTGTTAACAGTTTCTTTTCACAACCTGTTGCATAATTCCTTAAACAAATAGCTAGAAGCCTAGTTGTTAGTAGACTATTAGGCATATACCTATATATATATATAGGAAATATATATACTAAATATAGGTATGTATCAGTTAACCATTTCTGGAGTCTGAAAAAGAATGCCTAATTCTTATTTTGTTTTGCAAGTGCAGTGTGACCCCGCCTTATCCCCCTTTCGAAATTGCTATGCACTTTGGGGGGCAAACCCCCCGTGACAAACCAATTCGTCAGACTGTGCTGTTATTTCCATGGCAAGGAACTGCAGTGATCTAAGCTACCATTTGCTGTCCTCGTGACTGCGAATTATGTGTCAAAAAGAGAAATATCTTTGAAAAACAACAGAAATAATAGAACTCACGACAGTCATTAACTGATGTCCGTGTGATGGCACACATGCGGTACAAACACTAAGACTCTTTTTACCCACTGCAGCTCTGCACTTGCAGCCCTATGCACTAAAATGCAATGGACTACAATGCACTTTGCTAACAGAAAATCATTTCAAGATTTGTTGTTTTGTCATATCGCGCAATATTGAAGTAAATAACTAAAGGATAGAGCAACTGCCTCTATTTTTCCTTTGGGGAAATTTGACAGGAGTGTTTTTTTGAGATGTTCTCGTGATGTAACTAATTGGAATGAATCTTAGTACCAGCAATGTATGGCAATAGGCTAAGTTACGAGTTATTGAAGCATTTAATATTGCAATCATATGAGAAATATTATTATCATTTATCTTCTATATCAAATACTGTATAACTTTTCCTTATTCATCTAAAAAGGGGCTACCTATATGATGTTAACTGTATGTTTCTATATACATTATTTCCCTAACTTGTGTAGATTTTTCTTTAAATCTCCGTTTTTTTTTTCTTCTTTCCCAATTGTCCAAATGTTAAATTTTCTCTGTGCAATTTTTTCGTTTTTAATTTCACTATAGTAATTATTTTTCTTTACTAAGGTTTAATATTTTATACCATTGCTAAAAAAAAGAGTACACGGAAAATAACTCATTATTTTAATTTAACCTGAAATATAAATCACTAATATTCAGATATTGGTTATAAATATTTGTTAAATTTTAATTGATTTTTTTTTTAATTTTTGTACCAGAGGTTGTTCAGAATTAAATAATATAAGTTTATGGTAAAATTACAAGGTAAATAACCAATATTTGACCCTGTTGTCTATTTTACACCCCATTTATTTAATTGTTTGTCTATTTAAAGCAACACAAACGCGTTACCAATCATTCTCTAACACTCTTTTGTTAAAGTGTTTTACTAAATAAATACTTTCAAATGTGGCTTATCACTCTGCCATCAATTCTTTGACATCTGACTCGAAAAATCTTAATTATTCAAAGCGATTTGATGTAAATGTTATGAGATGAAGTTAATGATGACAGCCTGTCAGTCACAGCGAGTCACCACCTAACTAACCAGTCTGCTCCGCTACCTGCCTGCATCAACAAGTGATAAAACCTACATAAGGAGGACTCTAAAACTATCATGTCTGTAATACAAACAGTGATTTACGCGCTCTAAAACTATCATGTCTGTAATACAAACAATGAATTATGTTGCTAATTTGACGGTAAGCGCCTCGGACTTTTACGGTCCATAAAATGAGACGTTAAGTACCAGGAGGAGGCTAGTGGGAGGGCTAGGTTGTTTCTAGATGGGTGCTTGTTGCACGCGCCACCTAATTGAGACCCTGTCTTGATAAGTGGACGGGTCAGAACGTTAAGTTAAACATTTATAGCACTGACTGTGAGTTAGTAATACAAAGTGTAATTGTTTTACTGCTCTCCTTAGCTTGAAGAGGTGTTTAAGTTGTAAGCAGCTCTATCAAACCTAATTACTTCTAAATGATGTTTGGACACTTGTGCAGCCAGCATAGCTACCTGCTTATTCTTTGTGTTCTGTACAGTCAGAGACACAAGTACCGTCCACATTGTCTATTTAAAAAGGTTACGGGTCACACTTTGATGAGTGTCATAATTTATATTGGAGTTTCTTAACTGCTGTATGTTGCTTAGATTCGTGATAATTTCTACAGCTTTGTACTAATAAATGTAGAATACGATTAGGCATAGCCATATCTCCTATCATTACACGCTGTTCAGGGCAAAGCAGTGGCAGCTTTAATCACTCCATTCATGCGTAGGCTTTTTAGTCTTCCTTGCAGATTCATTCATTGGACGTATGACCTATTTCTCTAAAGAGCACTCTTTCAAAAATAGGGTACGACTACAATTACGGGGAACATTGCTGTGTGTTGGCAAGGAATATTCTCGGGATGTAATTTTCCTGCAAAGAATTAACTCCTAGCAATCACTTCAAGATAAAACATATTTCTTCTATTAGTGACCTATATGCTGTCCCTTAAAGTATTACTGCTCTATGTGCATCTCAACTCTATTCAGTCAATCAAAGCATTACTGCTCTATGTGCATCTTAACTCTATTCAGTCCCTTAAAGTATTACTGCTCTATGTGCATCTTAACTCTATTCAGTCCCTTAAAGTATTACTGCTCTATGTGCATCTTAACTCTATTCTGTCCCTTAAAGTATTACTGCTCTATGTGCATCTTAACTCTATTCAGTCCCTCAAAGCATTACTGCTCTATGTGCAATCTGCCCCATTGTTAATCCGTTAAGTAGATCACTTATGTTTTTATTCCTGAAAAGTTTCCTCATTTAGCATTCTCGCATTTGTGTAAGTAGCCATTTAAATGCATTACTTTAATGTTAATCTGCACCTTAGTTATGTGCCATGGTAGGAATAGCACTGGAGAGGCATGGCACACTAGGCAGCAAGGGGTTACGTCGATATTGAACATGTACGTGTCATACATCGGGTGAGAACTAACGATACGGTGGAGAAAAGAGCAAACTGTGATGTGCTCTATCAGATGGCGCTATGAACTGCAATTAAAGTATGAATATGTATTGCTATGCACTTTATTCTCTAAATTTAAAGTTTATAATCTGTTATAGTTTTTTTTAATTACTTTTTTCCTTCTTCCTTAAACAAATACCCTAAACTTTCAGAAAGTCATTTTTATACCATTTTAAAACGATCTTTCTATATCCATATGTTTGTTATTCACTATATAGGCCTAGCTATTACCTGTACCGATAGTACCATTAATAGGCCTATATACTATATAGTAACTATGTCTATGAACTGTATGGGTATATAGGCCATAGAGTTCATAGGTAGGACTTCTTTTTCACCTCTACAACAAATGCTATTGTAAAACCATTAATGGTTTTACATGCATGCAATGGCGCAATTAATATATCCTAATTGCAAAAGAGAATTTCTTTCGACCATGTCTTTTTATTTGTAATTAGTCAGTTACCTGTACAGTATTATTTTTTCACACAATATCCGATTTTGTGAGTGACTGTACGTCAGCGAGTGACTGTGTTGCTAATTTTGCTTTGCGACTGTCATTTGTTTCAGTGGTTTCAGTTGTTATTGTTATTCTTATTTTTGCTTGTGGTCAGCAAACAATGATAGGAACATTAGTTCTAGAATGAGAGAATGGTCGTACTCTACCTTACTTATTTCCCTGATTGTACAGCAACCAAAGATAAAAAATATTACGGTAGGTTTGAGACTTACTATTACGTAAGTCAGAGTTATAATGGGTGACGCGTCACGCTAAGTGAAAATAGTCACTTCAATTGATAATAACTTATTGTAGAGTTAGATACTTTATTATATGCTCTTAACTATATTTTATATGCATTATCTAGCTTGATGACTTTACCTATCGAATATTCGTAATGTGACCTTTATCAGTAGCTTTTCTGCATCCATGAGCAATAGAGCATTGTCACCGACTGGTGGTAGGTGACTTCGTTCATGGAGCCACTTTCCTTTCTGACTGCTTCTTCCAGTCCCTTGTATTTTATATCCTTTTTCAAATGGCCTTCGGTTCCGAAGCAAATTCTTAATTTTCTTCTCGATAAAGTTACAAATATTGAAAATTGGTACAGTATAAAAAAATGAAATCATATTTAAGAAAATTCTCGACGATAAAATCCACAATTCTGATACACTTTTTAGTATATTATGATTCATTATCGCATATAGGATTTTATTAAACGATACCCTGATTATAGCTTCCCTCGCTGAATAACTTCAAATTGATGCTAAAAACATTGACTTTAAAGTGCTGTAACTACCGTGCGTGATGTGTAGGCAGTTTCGACTGCAGTGTCGCAACATCTTTAAATTATTAGTTCGAAAATGGCTCTCCTGTGCCGTTAAAAGTCGCCAATGAGTTCTTTAATAAGCAATGTTGAGATATCATCAATTCGCTAGCTTGCAATTCCAAACCCTAATTGCTATTAGTAGACTAGTTAGATGACGGAGTTGATCAAAAGTCGCGCCAAAATGATTCTAGAGCGGCGGCAAAATGGCGGAAATTGAAGCGTGGCGGCGTAATAGTTACATTGAAACACCTATTAACAAACCGCATGAGAGATTAGTAATGGAGATCAAAACACAATTGCATTTCAATGCATTTAACAACGAGGAAAATAATCTATCGCTTAGATACCATTAACAGTTCTAATTGTTCACGCTTGGTGGCGCTTTTCTTACATGGTGCTAAGTTTGTCCGCCAGGAGTCAGTCGATTGTTGGCGAGAAGAGCGGTGCCACCTTTTACACTCTGGTCACGTGAGGCAAAACTGCTGAATCTAGGCTATTCTTGCGTCAAAGGCACTTTTTAACCTTTGGAATTTAATTCCTTACTTATTACTATTTTGTAATTAATTCCTAATACATCGGAGATATAGA
The DNA here is from genome assembly GCA_947561585.1 of Caprella mutica. Classification (NCBI taxonomy): domain Eukaryota; kingdom Metazoa; phylum Arthropoda; class Malacostraca; order Amphipoda; family Caprellidae; genus Caprella; species Caprella mutica. The sequence goes on from CANNZV010001344.1 coordinate 146,429, forward strand.
CAGCATTCCTAACTAACTAACTAACCTTAGTGATCAGACTCGACAAGATTCAGGTGTACCTACCTCGTACTTCCCTCGTTTGAAATAACACAAAGAGTTGAATTTTGTGAGTTTTTTTAAATTAGGTACCAATGTTTTTTTTTGCGTGAAATGTTAAAATAGAAATGCTAGCGCATTTTCTCCGTGTGTTCAGTCGTGTGTAACAAAATAATATCAAAGTGCGTAATTTGTCAAGCAAAGCATTTCGCCGAGAAAACAATGACTTATAAAAATGTACTCAACTGACGGTGCGTGAACGCGATAACCTGCTCTATTTTGCTTGCTTGCGTCTTGATAAGTGGGGGTAATGTTGTCTGCAGGGTTTCTCTTATTGAATTTGCAAAAGAGTGGTTTTGGCAAATCATTCCTAATATTCTTTTTTAATATTTGAAATATGTAAAATAGATCCAAGGGGATCTATCCTGAAGCTGTCTGTAGTGAATGGAAGAGAAGGGGGGTGGTGTCACTTGGCCCCCGAACTGTTGTAATTTAATTTTATTCATTTTAACCATGTTTATCATTTTTTTAACGCTACTTGCAGTTTTAGTGCTCTTCTACTACGAGGTTTTAGATTTTTTAGGCTTCATTTAATATCTCCTCTTCATTTTCCTCTTAGATTTTGTGTTAGGTAGACTCGTAGGCTTCATTTACTATCACCTCTTCATGTTCCTCTTAGATTTTAGTGTTAGGTAGACTCGTTGCTTCATTTACTATCACCACTTCAGCCACCGTTTTTTGTGTCCCTTTTCGTCACATTCCTTGATAAATGACTACATTCACGGAGTAGCTTTTCTGCATCCCTTTAGTTGTCAATTGTTCACGTGTGGCGCTATTTTCAGACCGTCACACCATTTCACTTCAGTCTTTTGAAGCTAGGGTGTCTGTCGCTGTACCAACTTCTCGTAAGATCTACGGCAAGATATCAGCGCTAATCGAAGGTTTCATCTCTAGTTACGAAACAGGACTATATTTATCGCCTAAATAACTTTATTTATGGTCAGTGCGTATGTACAGTTATTTTATAATGTTGATTACTTGAAGTAGGAACAGGGTATGTTATACGTTATCGGCCGATTTCACGTTTTCGATCATGTGAGATAGATGTATCTATAATTTATTAAATTTGTATCATGTGATCGAAAATATGTATCAGTTGGATTACTCTGTTCTTGCTCTATAGGTCCTAATATTTTTTCCTTTGAGTTACAAAATGGCGGAGTGTGCTTGAGCATGACTTGCAGTTCTCCCTATGCAGTTGACTGCATATTGCATTGTGATTTAGTACAGTTAGCATACGTGTAACAATTATAAACTACACACTGCACTCACCTCAAGTTAGGGGAAAAAAGAGTGAGGTATGTACCTACCGGTAGAGAAATGCTCTGGAGTGTTTGGCAGTGAAAACCTACAACAAAAATACAGTAAAACTCCTCAGTTGTAAAGTACTCGAGTAATGATGGACCTGAGTTATGAAATGCACTTGAATTATGAAGTAGTGATTTATGTTTAAATTATAGAAAATGATATACGTCAAGAATTGCATCATTGTTATCCCTCAAATGTTTTACTATGTGTGCTTCGCCTTTTCTAACACTCTTCTATCACCTGAATTCATTAGTTTTACTGTCGATATGATATCCCTTATTGCTAGTGTCTACTTTTAACGACTAGTTGCTACACTCTGATACCGTAGTACCTACCTCAGATAACTTATCAGTCCGTACCCTAAGAGATAATCTAGCCCTACATTCCGGTTTTCAATGTTGTCACACCTATTGGAAGTCTGTACAAAATTAGTCTCGCCTTTCCACCCCCGGACTCCATCCCAAAGCTGGTTCTAGAAAATTCAGTTTTGGACTTTTCGGTCTCCTTTTATTATGATTTTCACCAAAGAACAATAATAGAAAAAGTTGAAATTATGAAAACTGATATGTAGTTTATTTATTAAAAGCTGATAACATCATTAACTGTTGTAAAATGATGATACATTAGTAATTTTGACATGTTTTGACATATTGATTTAACATGTGATTTGAGCGGAAAATTCAGTCTTGGAACTTTCGTTGTGAGGTAGAAATAGAAATTTATCAGTTGGATGTAACGGAGGGCGTGTCCAATGGAGTGTCAGACTGTTGAAAAATACCCACATGACTCTCTGTAACATAACCAATTCTGTTGATTTCTCCCATGATGTTTGCCTTTAGGTTTGCAGTTGCGGTGCGGTTGACTCTGTACAATTTTCTTTTCTAATAAAACCATAAATAGAAAGCAGGAACTGTTACGTCCGGAGTCCTAGACGGCCATTCAATATCAAAAATATTGAAACTAACTTGCCAGGAGATGTATTCCTCGGGGCAGCCATTGTGGCACCGCTTGCTGAAAATAATATTGACCAATATCTTCTTCTGATATTTTAGGCAATAACTAATTATTGAGCATATCAAAATAACGTTCTGAATTAAGAGTCAATGCAATTCCACTCAGATCTTCTAAAAAATAGGGTCACAACTTCATGCGCCGCAACTGAAACTGTGACTCGTTGAGAATGAAGGCATGGATAGTTTCAGGGTTTAGACTTGCCCAAACTCCTGAATTTGTTTGCTCGCAGTACCATCCAAGCAGAAGTGAGTTACCTTTGACATGAGAAGTTGTTGTGATTTGTTGCAGTCACATTGACTGCATTGCTTTTTCAAACTGCCTGTGCAATGCACAGTAAACTCACATACATAATTTTGTTCACAATGCAGAGGAACAAAGGACTTAGGAACTGCATTGTAGCACATCTTTGCACTGTAACTAGTAATGAGTGACCTGAGTGATGCAGTCTAGAGATACGGTACTCAACTGTCTCTGACAGTACTCTGCTGTCTCTGATAGTACTCTGCTGTCTCTGATAGTACTCTGCTGTCTCTGGCAGTACTCTACTGTCTCTGATAGTACTCTACTGTCTCTGATAGTACTCTGCTGTCTCTGGCATTACTCTACTGTCTCTGACAGTACCAGCAAGTATTACCACAAACTATATTCAAGTTTCAAACTTTTTGTGTTCTTATTGATTGTACTTCTAGAGCCTTAGTGATAAGCTGTATCACTGATACAGTGTAGAGGTGATAGTGTATCACTGATACAGTGTGGAGGTGATAGTGTATCACTGATACAGTGTAGAGGTGATAGTGTATCACTGATACAGTGTGGAGGTGATAGTGTATCACTGATACAGTGTAGAGGTGATAGTGTATCACTGATTCAGAGTGGAGGTGATAGTGTATCACTGATACAGAGTGGAGGTGATAGTGTATCACTGATACAGAGTGGAGGTGATAGTGTATCACTGATACAGAGTGGAGGTGATAGTGTATCACTGATTCAGAGTGGAGGTGATAGTGTATCACTGATACAGAGTGGAGGTGATAGTGTATCACTGATACAGAGTGGAGGTGATAGTGTATCACTGATACAGAGTGGAGGTGATAGTGTATCACTGATACAGAGTGGAGGTGATAGTGTATCACTGATACAGAGTGGAGGTGATAGTGTATCACTGATACAGAGTGGAGGTGATAGTGTATCACTGATACAGTGTGGAGGTGATAGTGTATCACTGATACAGTGTGGAGGTGATAGTGTATCACTGATACAGTGTGGAGGTGATACACTATCATCTCCTGGTATCTTTTTGTTCTCTTTTCTCTGCTTGAGTCAATACTACCCACTGTACCACTCCCATAGGTGTCTGTGCCTCTCTAGGTAGGAATAGCACTAGCTGCTCTCTCTCTCTAGGTAGGAATAGCACTAGCTGCTCTCTCTAGGTAGGAATAGCACTAGCTGCTCTCTCTAGGTAGGAATAGCACTAGCTGCTCTCATACCCCTCACACTGTATCTAACTACAGGTTCACCGCTCTATTTACGATGGTGTATAACTTTAGCATGGATTTATTCCCCGTAATTACTTATTATTAGGCTAAATTTATTTGTGTACATCTGTGCGTACGTTAAACAGTCCAATAAACTAGGTGTAGTTCACCTATTTAATTAGCAGGTAAAATGTTAAAGGGTTTGTTCCGACCTATGGAACGGTTACACATTCTCGACCATATGATAGAAAATATACAATAAATTATTGCTTGCTAGGTATGCTACCTAATAGGAGTTAAATCGTTAGACAGATTGTGAAGTACAGTGGTTATTGTGTGCTTGCATCTGATGGTCATTTGACCGGGACATTGTGGTCATTTGATCGGGACATTGTGGTCATTTGACCGGGACATTGTGGTCATTTGACCGGGACATTGTGGTCATTTGACCGGGACATTGTGGTCATTTGACCGGGACATTGTGGTCATTTGACCGGGACATTGTGGTCATTTGACCGGGACATTGTGGTCATTTGACCGGGACATTGTGGTCATTTGACCGGGACATTGTGGTCATTTGACCGGGACATTGTGGTCATTTGACCGGGACATTGTGGTCTTTTGACCGGGACATTGTGGTCATTTGACCGGGACATTGTGGTCTTTTGACCGGGACATTGTGGTCTTTTGACCGGGACATTGTGGTCATTTGACCGGGACATTGTGGTCATTTGACCGGGACATTGTGGTCTTTTGACCGGGACATTGTGGTCTTTTGACCGGGACATTGTGGTCTTTTGACCGGGACATTGTGGTCATTTGACCGGGACATTGTGGTCATTTGACCGGGACATTGTGGTCATTTGACCGGGACATTGTGGTCATTTGACCGGGACATTGTGGTCATTTGACCGGGACATTGTGGTCATTTGACCGAGACATTGTGGTCTTTTGACCGAGACATTGTGGTCTTTTGACCGAGACATTGTGGTCTTTTGACGGGACATTGTGGTCATTTGACCGGGACATTGTGGTCATTTGACCGGGACATTGTGGTCATTTGACCGGGACATTGTGGTCATTTGACCGGGACATTGTGGTCTTTTGACCGGGACATTGTGGTCATTTGACCGGGACATTGTGGTCATTTGACCGGGGCATTGTGGTCATTTGACCGGGACATTGTGGTCTTTTGACCGGGACATTGTGGTCTTTTGACCGGGACATTGTGGTCATTTGACCGGGACATTGTGGTCATTTGACCGGGACATTGTGGTCTTTTGACCGGGACATTGTGGTCTTTTGACCGGGACATTGTGGTCTTTTGACCGGGACATTGTGGTCTTTTGACCGGGACATTGTGGTCATTTGACCGGGACATTGTGGTCATTTGACCGGGACATTGTGGTCATTTGACCGGGACATTGTGGTCATTTGACCGGGACATTGTGGTCATTTGACCGGGACATTGTGGTCATTTGACCGGGACATTGTGGTCATTTGACCGGGACATTGAGTTCATTTGACCGGGACATTGTGGTCATTTGACCGGGACATTGTGGTCATTTGACCGGGACATTGTGGTCATTTGACCGGGACATTGTGGTCATTTGACCGGGACATTGTGGTCATTTGACCGGGACATTGTGGTCATTTGACCGGGACATTGTGGTCTTTTGACCGGGACATTGTGGTCTTTTGACCGGGACATTGTGGTCTTTTGACCGGGACATTGTTGTCATTTGACCGGGACATTGTGGTCATTTGACCGGGACATTGTGGTCATTTGACCGGGACATTGTGGTCATTTGACCGATACATTGAGGTCATTTGACCGAGACACTCTAAGTATGATATGCAAGCACCAGAGCAATGTGTTTATAACTCTAACCTGTTCTTCAGTCACAGGTAAATATTGTAAGGAAGTACAGTTACCTACCTAGAGTGAGACTAAGAGTCACATAGTTACATAGAGATACTTCATAGCAAGCACTCTATGTCCTTATTTAAAGTTAGTAAAATATAGGGATTCAACTTTTCGAATAAAAAACTTTAGATTTAGACACTGTATAGTGTTTGCCCCTCCCCTTTGAAAGTAAGTAAGTTGTTACGTCTAAGTGTGTCCTATAGGTAGGTAGGTACATCTATAGGAACCTACCTGTGGAGTGAACTCACATGGAGAGAGATGTGGAGATGATTTGGAGGAGTTGATTTGGAGGAGTTGATTTGGAGGAGTTGATTTGGAGGAGTTGATTTGGAGGAGTTGATTTGGAGGAGTTGATTTGGAGGAGTTGATTTGGAGGAGTTGATGTGGAGGAGTTGATTTGGAGGAGTTGATTTGGAGGAGTTGATTTGGAGGAGTTGATTTGGAGGAGTTGATTTGGAGGAGTTGATTTGGAGGAGTTGATTTGGAGGAGTTGATTTGGAGGAGTTGATTTGGAGGAGTTGATTTGGAGGAGTTGATTTGGAGGAGTTGATTTGGAGGAGTTGATTTGGAGGAGTTGATTTGGAGGAGTTGATTTGGAGGAGTTGATTTGGAGGAGATGATTTGGAGGAGATGATTTGGAGGAGATGATTTGGAGGAGTTGATTTGGAGGAGTTGATTTGGAGGAGATGATTTAATAAAAGTCAACAAATAAATAAAATCTAACTTATTTATTTTATTAGAAGTATATTTCTGTTTAGATATCTCGCTCATCTGCATTATCAATCTCATATAAAACAATTTATAGATTCTTCCATTGAAATAATAGACAAATACTAGACACTCACTTTTTCGTCCAGCAAACAGGTTTCTATTTCAAACTCTCATTATTAAATATTAGTAAAAAGACAATTCTTACATTAATGTAAAGCATGAAAAGGCAAGTCCAAAGATACTTCCCTGGGGTACTCCACCCGTAATTTTATACCTCTACAATTTAAATTAACATTAAAATAGAAGTTAAATAGCATAATTATCATACAGTATTGTATATATTGCAAAGCGAGGAACCATCCGTTGAATGGTGTAAGTTAGCTCCATAACTTCACCATAACAAATATCCTTGCTGAATCTAAAGAGAGTTTTTATCAGCGCTGGTGTCTAGTTTAGATGCAACATATTACATATTTGATAATAATGTGTATCATTATGTGATTTCTCTGAGATGTCTAAATGGTATTTGTTTGACGTTGTGTTCAACATTTCACGCTTGAACAATTTAGACGTCATTTGCTAGATAGAAGTGGTAAAATTAGAAGCGTCATACATTCTATAAAAGTATTGCCATTATTTAACAAGGAAGTGTATTAACATCCTAACACATCTGCGTGTGTCATCAGCTACATAGTGTGTTCATTTAACACGCATTGAGTTGTTTTCAGTTGTTTTTCTGAAGAATTCACTTTCTGTGACCTTCAAACTATTTCTAATCGATAGCTAATGGTTTCTCCGAATAAATACACTATAAATTTGGTACTGAATGAATCTGAGTGATTTGGTAATTGATTAACTTAGACTGAGCATTTAGTAGACTAATCTAAATATTAATAATAGTACAGTCTGATATTACAGTCTCTGTACACTCTAGTCCTGAGAAGGTGAGTGTAGTTACTCAGTCTGATATTACAGTCTCTGTACACTCTAGTCCTGAGAAGGTGAGTGTAGTTACTCAGTCTGATATTACAGTCTCTGTACACTCTAGTCCTGAGAAGGTGAGTGTAGTTACTCAGTCTGATATTACAGTCTCTGTACACTCTAGTCCTGAGAAGGTGACTGCAGTTTCTCAGTCACTAAGTAGTTAGGTTCAGGTGTCTGTTTTCATGTACGTAACAATGCACTTGACGTACATGAGCACACACACACATTCACCAGACAAGTCTAGGGCCGAGTTTATGCGTTAGTTCGTACGAAGGCAGACAGCTCTCGTAAATACTACGCATTGCTATTTATTCTACGATAAATAGGAGAGTGTTTTTCTTTGCGATGTAGCAAAGAGGAAACGAATTCTACTTTAGAGTCTTCATCATTCTTATGCCTTCGTGTTTGTCGTTTAACTGAATTTGTACAATTAGTAAGTGATTAGGTAATAAGATTGTAGCATTGGGAAAATCTAAGTTTTTATCGATATTGTTGTGGTGATGTTTTTAGTGCAAATGGTATTTGTGTCAGTGGTTGCCAGATAGCACCACTTTCTTGCAATTAGTGCGATCCTTTACTTAGTCTTTTCCTTCTGGATGGCTTCCAGTTTCCGTAATATAGTGTTGCACATAATTACTCCAAACCTTCCCCTGGCCTGTCTCGGATATATCTCCTGTAACTGGGATACGGAGATACTGTATCCGTGCTACCGTAATATATGTACTTTGTATCACACTGTAAACTTGCAGCTGTCAATCAGTCGGTGAGCCATGCAGATGTTAGCACGCATTTGCCATGCAGATGTTAGCACTCATTTGCCATGCAGATGTTAGCACTCATTTGCCATGCAGATGTTAGCACGCATTTGCCATGCAGATGTTAGCACGCATTTGCCATGCAGATGTTAGCACGCATTTGCCATGCAGATGTTAGCACGCATTTGCCATGCAGATGTTAGCACTCATTTGCCATGCAGATGTTAGCACGCATTTGCCATGCAGATGTTAGCACGCATTTGCCATGCAGATGTTAGCACGCATTTGCCATGCAGATGTTAGCACGCATTTGCCATGCAGATGTTAGCACGCATTTGTCATGCAGATGTTAGCACGCATTTGCCATGCAGATGTTAGCACGCATTTGCCATGCAGATGTTAGCACGCATTTGCCATGCAGATGTTAGCACGCATTTGCCATGCAGATGTTAGCACGCATTTGCCATGCAGATGTTAGCACGCATTTGCCATGCAGATGTTAGCACGCAGTGTCACCATGCAATGTCACCACGCAGTGTCACCATGCAGATGTCACCATGCAGATGTCACCACGCAATGTCACCACGCAGATGTCACCATGCAGATGTCACCACGCAATGTCACCACGCAGATGTCACCACGCAATGTCACCACGCAATGTCACCACGCAGTGTCACCACGCAGTGTCACCACGCAGATGTCACCATGCAGATGTCACCATGCAGATGTCACCACGCAGTGTCACCACGCAGTGTCACCACGCAGTGTCACCACGCAGTGTCACCATGCAGTGTCACCATGCAGTGTCACCACGCAGTGTCACCACGCAGTGTCACCACGCAGTGTCTCCACGCAGTGTCACCACGCAGTGTCACCACGCAGTGTCACCACGCAGTGTCACCACACAGTGTCACCACACAGTGTCACCACGCAGTGTCACCACGCAGTGTCACCACGCAGTGTCACCACGCAGTGTCACCACGCAGTGTCACCACGCAGTGTCACCACGCAGTGTCACCACACAGTGTCACCACACAGTGTCACCACGCAGTGTCACCACACAGTGTCACCACGCAGTGTCACCACGCAGTGTCACCAGGCTGTGTCACCAGGCTGTGTCACCAGGCTGTGTCACCAGGCTGTGTCACCAGGCAGTGTCACCAGGCAGTGTCACCAGGCTGTGTCACCAGGCTGTGTCACCAGGCTGTGTCACCAGGCAGTGTCACCAGGCAGTGTCACCACGCTGTGTCACCAGGCGGTGTCACCACGCAGTTCCCCAGAGCCTCTAAAGGCTAATTTTGAGTTAGTTTATGAAGAGGCATGGCTTAGTAACTCTCAGGCAAATGGCTTTGGCTCTTGTTCAGGCCACACATCTCAATGCCACTTTATGGCCCTCTTCCTTGCTAGACTGCCTTGAGGAGTGGCAACTGAGAGAGAGGTGGCAACTGAGAGAGAGGTGGCAACTGAGAGAGAGGTGGCAACTGAGAGAGAGGTGGCAACTGAGAGAGAGGTGGCAACTGAGAGAGAGGTGGCAACTGAGAGAGAGGTGGCAAATTGCCTGAAATTTAGTGGCACGATTAGTCATTATCCAGGAACAATTTTGTTATATTTTGGGAGCGAACAGGGTTAAAGGTCAAGGTCACAGAAAGATCAAAATCATTGAAGCGGAGGCGAAGGTATGCACTCTACTAGTGCCCGTTAAGTCACTCTTTGTTAGCACTTTAGTCCTTCCACCCTCTCTTTTCTTCCTCTTTATCTTTTCTTCCTCTTTATCTTTTCCTCTTCTTTATCCTTTCCTTCTTATCATTTCTTCTTTATCCTTTCCTCCTCTTAATCTCTCCCTCATATCTTACCAACTAATGACTTCATTCTTCACTCTCCACCAACAGATAATGTAAAGAGAGATGGTAAAGACTAAAGAGAGATGGTAAAGACTAAAGAGAGATGGTAAAGACTAAAGAGAGATGGTAAAGACTAAAGAGAGATGGTAAAGACTAAAGAGAGATGGTAAAGACTAAAGAGAGATGGTAAAGACTAAAGAGAGATGGTAAAGACTAAAGAGAGATCGTAAAGACTAGAGAGAGATGGTAAAGACTAAAGAGAGATGGTAAAGACTAAAGAGAGATGGTAAAGACTAAAGAGAGATGGTAAAGACTAAAGAGAGATGGTAAAGACTAAAGAGAGATGGTAAAGACTAAAGAGAGATGGTAAAGACTAAAGAGAGATGGTAAAGACTAAAGAGAGATGGTAAAGACTAAAGAGAGATGGTAAAGACTAAAGAGAGATGGTAAAGACTAAAGAGAGATGGTAGAGACTAAAGAGAGATGGTAGAGACTAAAGAGAGATGGTAGAGACTAAAGAGAGATGGTAGAGACTAAAGAGAGATGGTAAAGACTAAAGAGAGATGGTAAAGACTAAAGAGAGATGGTAAAAAGACTAAAAATACTAAAGACGGTAACTGGAACATCTTAAACAATAGTATCAAATCTTACGTGGATTTGTTTATGACTATAAAGTCTATTGGGCCCCAAGACAATTGGGTACCAGGACTCTTGGGCCCTAAGACAATTGGGCCCTAAGACAATTGGGCCCTAAGACAATTGGGCCCCAGGACTATTGGGCACGATGACTATTGGGCACGAGGACTATTGGGCACGAGGACTATTGGGCACGAGGACTATTGGGCACGAGGACTATTGGGCACGAGGACTATTGGGCACCAGGACTATTGGGCACCAGGACTATTGGGCCCCAAGACTCTTAGACCCAGGACTATCGGGCTCAGAACAATTGGGCACGAGGACAATTGAGCCCCAAGGACAATTGATCCTCAGAACAATTGGTCCTCAGGACAATTGATCCCCAGGACAATTGAGCCCCAAAAAATGTGATCGCAGACGCAATTAAAGAGTTACTTTGTTATCACAGTAGCAATGCAGTAGGAGTCAAAAAGCTGGTCCGAAATTAAATGCCATAACTTTTACAAGAATCATCGTAATGTCTTGTGGTTTTCTTTGGCTAATGCAGATTTTTATCAGTTATAACCACTTTTTTGTTTGTTTTTTTATATTCCTTATAGTTTCTATTCTTCTACTACCATAAGTGAAGTGGTGAAATCGCTCTTGTGCAAGATATGTAAATGTTAAAAGATATCAAAATGGGTTTGTTTTAACTTAGTTATAATAATAATAAAAGATTATATATTATGAAGATGTAATGTAAAACAAAGTTGACACCAACAATACCTATCATCTCAACAAATGTCTCAACATTGCCCCCAGGGGCTCTATCCTGAAGCTGTCTGTGGTGAATGAAAGAGAAGGGGGGTGGCGTCCCTTGGGCCCCGAACTGTTGTAATTTGGATTATGGATTGTCATTTTTCATTTTTTAACGCTACTTGTAGTTTTAGAGGATAGCGCTAGGGTTATGCTCTTCAACTACGAGGTCTTAGATTTTGTGTTAGGTAGGCTCGTAGGCTTCATTTACTATCACCTCTTCATTTCCCTCTTCCATCCGTGAGTGCAGCCACCGGTGCTTGTGTCCCGTTTTGTCACATTCCTTGGTAAGTGACTGCATTCACGGAGTAGCTTTTCTGCATCCATGACTGTGGTAAGTGACTTTGTTCATGGAGCCACTTTCCTCTCTGACTGCTTCTTCCAGTCCCTTGTATTTAATTTCCTTTTGACGTCAGCGATGTGGCCTTTGGTTCCGAAGCAGACGTTAAACCCCCACTAAAATGAATGTCTCAACCAAGTGGTGAGTCAGTGGCCAAAATTATATCGCGTCTTGCAGGACAGTTAATTCCTTATTTTGGTGTCACTTAACTGGCAATCTGGCGTCATTTCAATGGAGTAACTGAAACAAAATAAGGTTTTCAGCGTCCTGCAATCGCTGCAACACTTCCTCTCTCTAGTATGTATATCATAACTCTATGGTCTCAACATATTGCCTGTTTTCTAACTGCTTCCACTGATCTTTTGATCAGGTCAGGAGTAGCTTTCAAGAATCCACACCATGCGTTATTCGTTCTCTTACTTGATTCAGGTTAGCAGCTGGGGAGGAATTTACATCATTTAACTAATAAGTGAAATAACCAAAAAGAAATAGCCGCAAGCAGTTCAATTTGAGCTCTTCGCAGGCCATTCAATGGCATGACCCTTGGCCACCTTACCCGATTCAGCGTTTCTCCATGAATATGTCGTAGTTACGGTAGTATCCACTGATTCAACATAAAGGTTCTTAAAAACTTCCTAATTTTTTGTAGATACAACCTACATTTTTGAAAAGCAATGTTTGACATAAGCTCGCGCAAGAGCAATTTCACCAACTTGTGACCACCCTGTAGAAAAACTATTAGATATATAGAAACAGACGAACAATGTGGTTATTGATGGTAAAAATCTGCATTAGCCGAAGAGAACCTCATGGTGATACGATGTTTTTGTTAAAGTTATGATGATTTTAAATCCGTACCCGCTTCTTCTGCCTCGTAATGCAGTCTTCAATTAAGTTGATACAGTAGAGACTGATAAAAAACTGACTCTGCTACAAACCGAAGAAATATGATTTTGTTTTTCTATAAAAAAAGGAACTCTTAATATTTAACTTTAACCCAATGCTTTATTAAGGTTTTTTTCCATGGATAAGAAGGTCATTCATAAGAAGTAGACGAAATTTCAAAGCAGGTGTCTGGAGTATCTACAACAGTGACATGTAAGATCTGCCTCGTACCACCAATGCAGTTGAAGGGGGCACAGAGCGATACACAGCTAGACTCAGTATCCTCACCAGACTATTTTAAATTTGTACATATATTAGATATTAGAATTACAACAAGATCACGTTGAAAATACCTTCAGACGTATAAATACTGAAAATATAGATTGCACTAAACAAGTGAAGTATGTGAAAGAAAATCAGGCAATCGTCATTCCTTGGTATAGGCGTAATATTTCGGGATGTATCAGAGTCCGTTATTATCAGAGTCAACTGTATTAAATATTAAATGCTACTGTAATAAAAAACTTTATTCTGTCTATTATCATAATTATTTAGGGACTCAATTGTCCTGGGCTCAATTGTCCCTAATTTTGCCGCTTCCTGTATAGGACAGACATGTTCTTAGTAAAAACGAATCAAAGTAAAGATCTTATCACTCTTATTAATTCAATTTGCTCAAATATGTAATTTAAATCGTTTAAATTCAATTAAATCTTTTCTATTTAATGTATTGACTTTATTGTTTTTCTTTTACATTTTAAGTGTTAATAAGTAATTAAACTGACAGGCATCGGAGATAGCGCCTCAAAGGAAGTATTCATTAAATGTGTTTTGATATCATTTTACCAATATAGTTATCAATTATTATCACGCTCTTTCCTAATTAATATATTATATATATATAATATTCCCTAATATGCAACATCTATCACTAAAAGGAAGTCATTAAAATGCGGAAAATTTACTGCTAACATTCATCTTTTTTGCGCTACTGAATTACGTCCTCTATTTTGTATTAATTTCAGGGGATAAAATAAACTTGAATATTTATTAACTTTTTCCTCTGTGGCCGAAAACGTGAAACTTACCCTGTGTCCAAGAGAAGTCAGACTGTCATCATTCTATTTACTTTTAATATATCTATTATTTAATGGAATAATTCCAACTGATAATATTTACTATAAGAACCGCGTCTGTCTGTGTGTCACACTTCTATTTAGGAACTTAAATTTAAAAGAGAATTATTAGCATTGTTTACCAGTTTTTTCTACTGAGCCGCGTCTGTCTCTCTGTCTGTCTGTCTCTCTGTCTGTCTGTCTGTCTGTCTCTCTGTCTGTCTGTCTGTCTCTCTGTCTGTCTGTCTGTCTCTCTGTCTGTCTGTCTGTCCGTCACAAAATGGGTCAAACAGTCATTCTATCGACAGCGCCTCATAAAGTTGGTGGAAAAAAAATCAAATACCTAACAATTATGAAAAGGCCACAAAAGATTGAAATGCATTGTGCCAATTTACATGCTTTACATGATCACTGATATTTTCAATAAGGTAACGGTACTGTATAGAACATGTCTAATGTTTAGAATTTAGTGGAAAATGTTTCATAACAGTCAGTTGATATCATTGCGTAACACTATTGAAAAACAGTGAAGATGTACTATCAGAGAAAAGAGTCACTGTGATGATGTACTATCAGAGAAAAGAGTCACTGTGATGATGTAGTATCAGAGAAAAGAGTCACTGTGATGATGTACTATCAGAGAAAAGAGTCACTGTGATGTTGTACTATCAGAGAAAAGAGTCACTGTGATGATGTACTATCAGAGAAAAGAGTCACTGTGATGATGTACTATCAGAGAAAAGAGTCACTGTGATGATGTACTATCAGAGAAAAGAGTCACTGTGATGATGTACTATCAGAGAAAAGAGTCACTGTGATGATGTACTGTCAGAGCAAAGAGTCACTGTGATGATGTACTGTCAGAGAAAAGAGTCACTGTGATGATGTACCATCAGAGAAAAGAGTCACTGTGATGATGTACCATCAGAGAAAAGAGTCACTGTGATGATGTACTATCAGAGAAAAGAGTCACTGTGATGATGTACTATCAGAGAAAAGAGTCACTGTGATGATGTACTATCAGAGAAAAGAGTCACTGTGATGATGTACTATCAGAGAAAAGAGTCACTGTGATGATGTACTATCAGAGAAAAGAGTCACTGTGATGATGTACTATCAGAGAAAAGAGTCACTGTGATGATGTACTATCAGAGAAAAGAGTCACTGTGATGATGTACTATCAGAGAAAAGAGTCACTGTGATGATGTACTATCAGAGAAAAGAGTCACTGTGATGATGTACTATCAGAGAAAAGAGTCACTGTGATGATGTACTATCAGAGAAAAGAGTCACTGTGATGATGTACTATCAGAGAAAAGAGTCACTGTGATGATGTACTATCAGAGAAAAGAGTCACTGTGATGATGTACTATCAGAGAAAAGAGTCACTGTGATGATGTACTATCAGAGAAAAGAGTCACTGTGATGATGTACTATCAGAGAAAAGAGTCACTGTGATGATGTACTATCAGAGAAAAGAGTCACTGTGATGATGTACTATCAGAGAAAAGAGTCACTGTGATGATGTACTATCAGAGAAAAGAGTCACTGTGATGATGTACTATCAGAGAAAAGAGTCACTGTGATGATGTACTATCAGAGAAAAGAGTCACTGTGATGATGTACTATCAGAGAAAAGAGTCACTGTGATGATGTACTATCAGAGAAAAGAGTCACTGTGATGATGTACTATCAGAGAAAAGAGTCACTGTGATGATGTACTATCAGAGAAAAGAGTCACTGTGATGATGTACTATCAGAGAAAAGAGTCACTGTGATGATGTACTATCAGAGAAAAGAGACACTGTGATGATGTACTATCAGAGAAAAGAGTCACTGTGATGATGTACTATCAGAGAAAAGAGTCACTGTGATGATGTACTATCAGAGAAATGAGTCACTGTGATGATGTACTATCAGAGAAAAGAGTCACTGTGATGATGTACTATCAGAGAAAAGAGTCACTGTGATGATGTACTATCAGAGAAAAGAGTCACTGTGATGATGTACTATCAGAGAAAAGAGTCACTGTGATGATGTACTATCCGAGAAAAGAGTCACTGTGATGATGTACTATCAGAGAAAAGAGTCACTGTGATGATGTACTATCCGAGAAAAGAGTCACTGTGAT
>CANNZV010001344.1:165180-220624 GCA_947561585.1 Caprella mutica
GAGGTACTAGTGCTCGTACCCACACAAAAATTTGGGACATGTAAGCCCACTACCTAAAGACTCTTTTCCAGTAAAAAAAATGATTGTTTTCGCCATAATCGATGGATTAATACAGTAGATTCAGATACAAACGGACTCAATTTTTTCTATAAAAGAACAAAGCATGCATAATATTTATCTTTAACTTCAGTAAGGTTTTTTCATTGATAAGAAGGTCATTCATAAGAAGTAGACGAAATTTCAAAGCAGGTGTCTGGAGTATCTACAACAGTGACATGTAAGATCTGCCTCGTACCACCAATGCAGTTGAAGGGGGCACAGAGCGATACACAGCTAGACTCAGTATCCTCACCAGACTATTTTAAATTTGTACATATATTAGATATTAGAATTACAGCAAGATCACGTTGAGAATACATTCAGACGTATAAATACTGAAAATATTGATTGCACTAAACAAGTGAAGTATGTGAAAGAAAATCAGACCATTTCAACAATCGAGAAACCTTCTAGTAAAAGTTCACTGCTAGATATGTAATATGCATGCCTTGCTTTTACATACGAAAGCAAAATCTTAATTCTCTTGCATGTATCAAAGTCCTTTTCTATCAGAGTCTACTGTATTAACTCAATGAAGACCATTGCTACTGTGATAACAAAGTAACACTTCTTTATTGGTTTGCTGACACAATTTTTTATGGGCTCAATTGTCTTGGGCCCAATTGTATCCTGGGTCTAATGGTCCCAGGCCCAACTGTCAGTCCGCGTACCCAATTCTGACTTAGACCTGGATTAAAATCAGAGATCATTCAGTTATAGGCCTATTTTGAAAAAAGTACAAACAGAACATTAGATAACTAGGCTTATGAATTAAGGGACTCTCCGACATTTTGACTTATTAGTAATTAGCAAAATTGGTTATAGGTCCTTTTTCTATGTTATAGTTCCTAGTTTTTGGTTCTAGTTTTATGTTCTAGGGTTAAGTTCTAGTTTGTTCTTCTGAGTGTTTTGGCAAGGTAGTGTTGGTTTTATCAGTGCATTCATTTGGGTGTTCCTTAGTCACTTTTCACGATTAATTAGGTACTTGCAATGAAGTATTGGCTAATTACTTGTCACCATTAGTTAGGTGCCTTTGCTCCGTCAAGCAATCATAGCGTCATACCCTGCCAAAATAACTAACACAGTTAAATCATTAACTAATGACTAACTAACACAGTTAAATCATTAACTAATGACTAACTAACACAGTTAAATCATTAACTAATGACTAACTAACACAGTTAAATCATTAACTAATGACTAACTAACACAGTTAAATCATTAACTAATGACTAACTAACACAGTTAAATCATTAACTAATGACTAACTAACACAAGGGGTATTTTAAATAATTACCTAATTGCTTCAAGGAAAAGTTACTCCGTAGTTACTTATTTAATTGGTAGTCGTTACATTTATTGCAATGAGATGTCAGCCTGTGTATTTAGCATTAGTGTGAATTAGAGGCATCAGATTCTAAATCACTGAATTAGAGGCATCAGATTCTAAATCACTGAATTAGAGGCATCAGATTCTAAATCACTGAATTAGAGGCATTAGATTCTAAATCACTGAATTAGAGGCATTAGATTCTAAATCACTGAATTAGAGGCATCAGATTCTAAATCACTGAATTAGAGGCATCAGATTCTAAATCACTGAGGAATTAGAATTTAGAATTCTAATTCATCTTCATACTGCCTAGTTACCTAGTGTGATGATCGGTAATTTCGGTTTCGGAAAGGCCTTTCAACGTAAATGACTTACGTAGTTTGTTGTACCCGCTAGTATGTTGTACTGCACACTTCATGATTGTTCGATGACCTGACAGGGGTTTGGGGGCGGCACGCTATGTTTTTTCGTACCTGAGACAGGTATCCTCCCACAGTTCCACACTGTCGATCGTATGGCAATAAATAACGACCTAACTAGGATACGTGCAGGTATCATTGATACGAATTAGAATAACAAGTTGTATCAATGATACCTGCAGCTGCAATTGATACCAATTAGATGTTTAATAATATTTATTCTCGTATTATCGTTATTGTGTGGCAGTGTGGTAACTGTGCAGTTACCCCGTGCTTCTGTGATCAATATTTGCTATCGTGTCCACTGCGAGTAAATTTCAAGTTAATTTTGTCGTAAATTTGACACAGGGTTCATCTTTCTTTCTGTGTGTGCATTAAAGTGATGCACATGAGAGTAGAGTGATGCACATGAGAGTAGAGTGATGCACATGAGAGTAGAGTGATGCACATGAGAGTAGAGTGATGCACATGAGAGTAGAGTGATGCACATGAGAGTAGAGTGATGCACATGAGAGTAGAGTGATGCACATGAGAGTAGAGTGATGCACATGAGAGTAGAGTGATGCACATGAGAGTAGAGTGATGCACGTGAGAGTAGAGTGATGCACGTGAGAGTAGAGTGATGCACGTGAGAGTAGAGTGATGCACGTGAGAGTAGAGTGATGCACGTGAGAGTAGAGTGATGCACATGGCAGTAGAGTGATGCACATGGCAGTAGAGTGATGCACATGGCAGTAGAGTGATGCACATGGCAGTAGAGTGATGCACATGGCAGTAGAGTGATGCACATGAGAGTAGAGTGATGCACATGGCAGTAGAGTGATGCACATGAGAGTAGAACAGAAAAAAGAAGAAATGTTTTTGTTCACTGTAACATTTAGCTACAGCCAATAGAAAACAAGGATTTGTTTATAGAAAACGAATATTTTAGGGGTAACTTCAACGCTTTATATCAACTTCACATTTTTGAAAGATTTTATTTTTTGAAAATCCAATGTTTTGCATTTTTTTCAATTTCATTTAGCTATAATTGTTCTACTAATTCATATATATCTGCAAACTCAATTCAATGTTATAGGAGACATTTTGCTCTGTCAAAAGAGCCATGTCACGCCCCACTGCAACAAAACTGACAGAGACATAGTGAGTCAATCATCTTAAAACATAAAAATTCAGGAGAGACTGAAATATCTCTACCTTCAGGACATCTCCCTCTACAAGGATGTACAAAAGTCAGTGTGGCACTTATTTCTCATTGGAGCCTAGAGTGCAGGGTTTTCCCCCCAAATCAACTCCCACTCCCCCTTTGGGATGCGTTCCCACCTATCAGTGTGACTGTACCGCGTACGCGCTGCAGACAAGCTATAGCTGTAATATTTTATTCGCCTGTAGGTGTGTTTTACTAATGGAATAATGTTATCTTATTGTAAGGGAACATTTTTGTGAAAATGATTAAATATAGGCCTTAATAAATTTAGGCGAATAATTTTTGAAATTTTTCCTTTTTTTGTTTTTTCTAAATGGTTTCGATCCCCTAAAATCATATTACCTACATTTTACCTGATGGTTTTAATTGATGACTTACACCTGGAAATAATTATTAATTGCTATTACTTCGTTACTTTGGTAATCATTTGGTGAAACAGTGATTACTTCATTAACTGATACCTTTTCAGTATCAATTAAAGCATCTCGTTCATAATTGTGAGAAATGGGACATATGTTTGTTGTTTCACAGTCAGTGTGAGAAACTCTACGGTTTCTACCCCTAATATTTGACTAACTAGAGGAAACACCTGAACATCTCTCTCTCTCTCTCTCTCTATCACCCTTTAGTCACTGTCAAAGCAATAAATAGTCTCCAGCTGTCTAATATTTTCTGTCATAGAAAATATTAAATTGCAATTTCCTCATTGCAGAATTTCAAAATTAAAATTTGGTCTGCAGATTTTATGGCTAAAATTTTATAAACGTCATTGCACGATAATGATAGCCAATGCAAAGAGACAGCGCCATCATTCTATTTATTAACTGTGACACGAATTAACAAACCAAACATTGCTTCATTCTGAGTATCACACAGTAGCTTTTCTTCCGCCATGAGCAGCATGCAGGGCCGTGGTACATTTCTGTCACATTACATTAGTTAGCGACTAGTTATTCATTATTCTTTTATTTATTCTCCTTCTCTTTATTCTTCTCCTGCTCTTCTTTTCGGGTTAAACATTTCCCCTCCCAGTGTGCCATAGTTGCAATGCTATTGCTACGGCACTGTCACACTCCCTGGGCAGGAGGGGGTTGAAGAAAATGTAATTATTGCCAAAAGACAAACGAGGAAGAGATAGAGAGAGAGATAGGGGGGAGAGAGGGGGTATCACTATCACTAATGTGTGTCTATCACCAAAATGTCCCGCGCAATTTACCGAATAGACCGCCAAGAACCCAAGTAACGACAGCCGCGTTCCACCTAAGCCTATCAGCGTAATATTCCTATGTTATTCGTACGGGGATGAAAATGAGGTTCATTAACATCTCTATAGCTGACTATTTACTTAATATTGGAGAATTCGATATTTGAATACCTGATATCTAACCACATCCATTGATATAAAGTTTATAGAAATTAGTTATGAAATGTAAGAGTTATGAGTTATTTACAACTCTTTCAGTGGTCTTTATCATCAGTATAACAATAAATAGGTTTCCATTTTAGAATTAGTTAATTTTATGTTTTTTTTTTTCGTTATTCAATAGTTTGGTTGCTGCATAGTTTGCTGTTGCACAATTTGTACCAGAAAAAGCAAGTTGAATCTAAATATAAAGAGGAGTTTTAAAGTTTGTGATATATTTTTTATGATATGAACCTAAAAAATTAATAATTAATACAAAGTTACATACATGTACAAACTGGTACGTTCTTTCATTTTACCTATACATCAAACGTTCGGAATTAACCTCTTTTAACCATTTAGGCCCTCAATAAAAATGAAGTTTTATTTTGATAAATGTACATTTTTGTATCCGCTAGTTTGTTGTACTGCACACTTCATGATTATTTAACGACCTGGTAGGGGGGGGGGAGTGACACGCCCCTCCCACTCTTCCCCATACACATACATTTCTATTCAATTTCATAATAAATGAATATAAACGCTCGGCTCTAGGAGACTAAATGAGTTTAAAAGAGCGCAGCGCAATCTCGAAATTGTGCAAATTGGTAAATAGTGCGGAACAAATACACTGTCACTAATCTTTTCATCAGCCAAGGTTGTAGTGAATAAGAAACAAAAGATAAAGATGTATGAGGTACTGAATCTACAGTTAGGTCTGTACTGTATCTACAGTTAGGTGTGTACTGTATCTACAGTTAGGTGTGTACTGTATCTACAGTTAGGTGTGTACTGTATCTACAGTTAGGTGTGTACTGTATCTACAGTTAGGTGTGTACTGAATCTACAGTTAGGTCTGTACTGTATCTACAGTTAGGTGTGTACTGTATCTACAGTTAGGTCTGTACTGTATCTACAGTTAGGTGTGTACTGTATCTACAGTTAGGTGTGTACTGTATCTACAGTTAGGTGTGTACTGTATCTACAGTTAGGTCTGTACTGTATCTACAGTTAGGTGTGTACTGTATCTACAGTTAGGTGTGTACTGTATCTACAGTTAGGTGTGTACTGTATCTACAGTTAGGGTGTACTGTATCTACAGTTAGGTGTGTACTGTATCTACAGTTAGGTGTGTACTGTATCTACAGTTAGGTGTGTACTGTATCTACAGTTAGGTGTGTACTGTATCTACAGTTAGGTGTGTACTGTATCTACAGTTAGGTGTGTACTGTATCTACAGTTAGGTCTGTACTGTATCTACAGTTAGGTCTGTACTGTATCTACAGTTAGGTGTGTACTGTATCTACAGTTAGGTGTGTACTGTATCTACAGTTAGGTGTGTACTGTATCTACAGTTAGGTGTGTACTGTATCTACAGTTAGGTCTGTACTGTATCTACAGTTAGGTGTGTACTGTATCTACAGTTAGGTGTGTACTGTATCTACAGTTAGGTGTGTACTGTATCTACAGGCTAATTCTTCTCACTAAATAACATGTCAGTAAATCAATTCACTTCTTCATATTTATTGAATAAATTACCAAGAAGAACAAACGGTGCATTTTGAGTTAGAATATTTAAATGTTAAGTATTATTTATGGGGCTTTTCTTAAATAATGAGTTACTAAATATTATAATAAATAAGTATTGTTAACGTGACGGATTGTTATTGTTAACATTAACAATTACAAACTACTCACAATTAGATAACAATATGTTAAAATGATCCCTTTTGCCTCATTGATACTTGAACATTACAAGAGTACTAGTGTAATGCCCGTCAAAAATAACGGACAGTAAATTATAGGCTATTTTTTAAATTATCAATATTTTTTTAAAAATATTCGGATTTCAGTCTTAAAGATTTCTCTAGTGTATTCCCCTATAAAAATTATGAACTTCTTTTTTTTTTAATTAGTCGGATCTTTTTTTTATGAATTTTTTTTTTCATTTATTAACGAATTTTTTTAGGAACTACATTTCTTGGAAAATTTGGATCTTTGTAATCTCGGTTATTTTGTTATACTGGATTTTTTTATTTTTTATAACGTTTCTTTTTGTTAGTCGTATTTCAATTAGCCATTTTGGTCATGGAATTAATTGTATATTAAAAGTACCGTGTAAAGATATAGTCTTACAGTTTCTCTAACTTTGTGTAGCATTTCATTGCTATTTTATCTTACACATGTTTTATTTTTCCTATTATATGTTTTATTGCTCTCTTTATTATCTCTTTCTCCATTCCTCCCTTTATCATCTCTTATCTCCCTAACCTACATCTTTATCTATTGAGTTCAATTAATGACTAACTGTTGACCAAATGACCCCGGTTATTGTGTTATTTTACACTGGGTGGCCAGTATGGGAGAAATGGCCCTCTAAAATAACTAGAGTTTTTATTGCAACAAACACCAATTTCCCACTTAAATGGAGTATAACTAAAATAACATCTATCATTTAAAGAAATGCCTGCAATGTTTGATGATATCAAATTTAGTAATATATTAATTCAGTAAATATACAGCTAAATTAAAATAAAATGAAACTACACTGGATTGATGAAGTCTTCCCAGGTAGCCAAAGAGGACAATTATGGAGTTAGCAAAGTAAAGATGTGGTGACTATCATCGATGACGTCAAAAGGAAATTAAATACAAGAGACTGGTAGAAGCAGTCGAAAAGGAAAGTGGCTCCATGAACAAAGTCACCTACCAGAGTCAGCAACAATGCTCATGGATGCAGAAAAGCTACTCCGTAAAAAAAGTCACCTACCACCAGTCAGGGACAAAGCTCATGGATGCAGAAAAGCTACTCCGTGAACAAAGTCACTTACCACCAGTCAGGGACAAAGCTCATGGATGCAGAAAAGCTACTCCGTGAACAAAGTCACTTACCAAGGAATGTGACGAAAAGGGACA
Organism: Caprella mutica; assembly: GCA_947561585.1. Classification (NCBI taxonomy): domain Eukaryota; kingdom Metazoa; phylum Arthropoda; class Malacostraca; order Amphipoda; family Caprellidae; genus Caprella; species Caprella mutica. Next base: position 172,557 of record CANNZV010001344.1, read on the forward strand.
CAAGCTCTGGTGACTGCACTAAAGGATGGAAGAGGAAAAGATGCTATATAATCCAAACTGCTAACACTAATTAAAAACAATAATTGCGCAAACTATTCCATCTCACCATTACAAGTACTATACCTATATACACACAATATAAATACTATGATTAAACATATGCATGACAAAAAGAAAAAACAATTAAGGTTGTAAAAATAGCGTTTGAATTAACATTTGAAGTTGCAGTTCTCCATTGAGTCCAAGGTATAAAGGTAGTTAGTTATCCTTTTTAATGAGTTATTTGTGAGTTATTTTTTTAAGAAAGCTTCCCCCTGCCTTGAGCCTTAGGGTACGTTTCGCATGTAGCGATCATTGCCCAGCAATGGGAGTGCATTGAATTAGTGTTCAGTGATAATCTTTCGTTGCAAAACAGTCCCAAGCTTGACTTACTAACCCTTCTATCCAGCTGACTTGGTAAATGAGGAGTGAATGACTTGATGGGCTTGACCCTCTGTTAGATACCATGAGATACTTGCCATATCTCCTCCTATAGAGGAGACCCCCTCCTCTCACTCCTCCAAACTATTTTGGTCTTCAAATCTCCTGTGGGCTGTGTCCTACCTTACCCTCAACCAATGAGCAAAAACTAATTCTAAAACCAATTATGTCAAAGTAGAGACAAGACATTGGAAAAGTGTTAAGAGGTACGAGTCTACCTGACCAAACACTAGCTTCATTCCTACACAGAATCAGCACTTTTCACCACAATCAAGCATACATCTGAACTTACAGAGCCACTATAAATCTTACTTATACCTATATTAATAAAGTAAATCTTAAATACCCTCACTGACACGTTCTCTGTCAAATATTTCTGGGAAAGTTTTACAGACCCTGACTAGGTAGTGCCTAAGTTAGAAATAGTCTGCAACTGTTAACATTTTCTTCGGATCACCTAACCATTTGGCAAAAGAAAATTACTATGTTCCTCTTTTCAGAGATTCTAAAATTATTAACTTTAAACAAAAATACAATCTGATGATTTTATACCTACAGTTATACTACACATTCATGGATATATGGGAATTAAATCCCCCCCCCCCCTACATCTAATAATCGAAAAGATGCTCTCTTGGCAAGAGGAAAAAGTTGACGAAAATCTAAGATTTCCTTGAGGCAATGAATTTATTATTAGTAAACAGTAAGTTAGGTACAGTCCTCACATGAATAACTACACCCTAGTCACCACTGATTGAAAGTACGTACGTCATTTGTCACATGTGACATTTAACAGATTGCTTACTGTCACAATTAAATAACTAATCATTTTAGTTACTAATAACCATATCAAATGACTTGCTAGTTTGACAGTTGATACCGCGCCCTGATTTAATACTTCAAGTTTTGTGTCCTAATAAGTAGGTAGGTATATAGGTACCTAGTGACTGAAATGGCAAACTACCGCCACTTGTACCTAGATTTAAAACTGGTGAGACCTGACTATTTTCTAATAGAGTACGTTTTAAATATCATAATTAAATGATAGATATCTTATTTATTAGTTTCTTATGAATGAAACTATTTAAATTATGTGATAATGTTCTATTCACTTAAAATAAATATTAAAAAAAACTCGATTTCTTTTAGGTACCTAAATTACGATATGGATTTCATTATCCTTGAATACAAGAAATCTATTGTTTAGAATCCATAAATACATAATTTTAAGCATAATATTTTCTAGTTATAATAGTTATTTAACCCGTTAACATACATGTCATAGTATATTAATAACTTTGAAGGTCCCCTACAAGCAAATTTTTTTATTGCTTAAATCAACGAGGCTAATGTTTCTTATCATTTTACTGCAAACCGCATAAAATTTTATAGGATATTTTTAATTGTATATGCTATTAAAGATTTTTATAATCCAAACTCTACAAAACCTACTTCACTTCCGACTTTCTAATATCAGTCTGAAGAAAAAGAATGTACACCATTTGTTTTGATTGTCAACTAGGTATTTGCCTTAATAAATCTATTTATTATTCGTTTAAAGGTTTAAATTTTAGAAACAATTAATATCTTAAAAGAAGGCCAAAAACGAATTGTTTGTTTAAAAATCTAAATTTGAAATCAAAACAAAGAGTGTACAATCTTCTTTCTCAGCGTCAGGTGATTCGCTTGATTGTTGCTCACATAGTATTAAAAAACTTTAAAAGCAAATAATAAAATATATACTGAACCGAATTGTATGCGGTTTACAGAATAATGATCGTTTATAACATAATATTATGTAATAAACTCATTTTTTCCCGGAGCCTGGAGAGGACCTTTAAATGGAATAAATTGGTACAATTTTCACACCGAAATGCTTGAAAGTTTATCTTCAAAATGTTAAATTTGTGATATTTTAACTTATAGCGATTATTTGTACTTATTTCCATGAATAAATGGATTGAAACTAAGCATTCTTACATGATATCTCGAATGTAAAGTTTTATACAAGAAAAACGGACAATATGAATATATTTTCTTACTGGGACTTGTGTCACTTAAATTCTAATGTTCGAAGGTACAGGGTGGCGGAAAAGTAACTTTACACTTTCAAATGTTTATTGAATTAAGACTGACTCAACTATCGATATCAAATATATATGAATTTATAGACAAAATCTCGAGATTTTTTTGCAGTATGTTATATATATAGACAAAAGGGTGAACGGTATATTCCACCCCGGTATATTCCACCCCGGTATATTCCACCCCGGTATATTCCACCCCGGTATATTCCAACCCGGTATACACCACCCCGGTATATTCCACCGCGGTAAATTCCACCCCGGTGAATTCCACCGAATATACCTGGGGTGGAATATACCTGGGGTGGAATATACCTGGGGTGGAATATACCTGGGGTGGAATATACCTGGTGTGGAATATACCGGGATGGAATATACCGGGGTGGAATATACCGGGGTGGAATATACCTAGAACCTGACAAAAGATTTAAAAGAACAAAAGATGTTCTCCGTTATTGTTCAAGCAAAATACCACAACTTGCTATTTTCAAAATACCACAACTTGCTATTTTCAAAATACCACAACTTGCTATTTTCAAAATACCACAACTTGCTATTTTCAAAATACCACAACTTGCTATTTTCAAAATACCACAACTTGCTATTTTCAAAATACCACAACTTGCTATTTTCAAAATACCACAACTTGCTATTTTCAACTGTTGTTTGCAATTCACTTACGGTTTTCTTCACCTGTACAGTAGGTACTTCGTGACGAGATATGACTATATGTTCATTAATATTTTTCATGATTTCATAAATCATTCATAGTTTTCAATCTTACATTTAGTAGTTTTTTTTTAATATCCATCTTACTTTTTCAAGTGGTATAACAAACAGAAATTTGAAAAGCCACCGACATTTTCCTGCCTCCAGTAATTTCTATGGCGGTGGTAAGACTGTCACTGTCTAGCAGTTAAATTAAAAGATGTTCTGTGATTATTTCAAGTAAATTCAGATGAATCTTATTTTCAATTTCGTGGCATTTTAGCATTGGTTAAATAAATATTTATGTAAATGCATCTCTCATTATGAACTTTAGTTCACAATTTGTCAATTTATACCTAGAAATTAATAATCCACGGGGGGAGAATCCTCCTGGCAAAAATACATGAACCTTTTCAACATTCATGGGGAATTTAACATAAAACTAACATTGTTTCATGAAAACCTAAATTATCAAAACTGCTTAGTTTACAAGAAGATTTTTAAAGTTTTAAAAGGATTCCTACCTAGATATTCACAATATCTAGGTAGCAGTGAATATCTAGGTAGAAGTGACTATCTAGGTAGGAATCCTTTTAAAACTTTAAAAATCATCTTGTAAACTGAGCAGTTTTGTTAATTTAGGTTTTCATGAAACAATGTTAGTTTTATGTTAAATTCCCTATGAATGTTAAAAATTAGGACCCTATAATCGATAACGAAACATTTTCAAAATTTAGTTATTTCTGTAAAAGTGGTTATTTGGATTTACCCTGTATATTCACAGTACTGGGTAATTCAGAGCCTATCTGCTAGGTAGAGATGCTAGCAAGCATTGCATCTATGCAGTGCTTGTGTTCTTGCTAGGCAAGCACTGTAAGTAGGTATGTACGCTGTGCCTTAATTCCTGTGCATCTCTGACTGATTTATTACCCCTAGAGAATGGAGTTAGTCTCCATACACCAGATACCATACAACTCCTATCCAGATTACCCAGATTTATAGTGTCTGGCTGTAGCCTCATCCTACCAAGGTTAGGCTACATAACTAGTGTAGGGGATGGCAAACTACATTGTGACAAACTATGTGTCTCCATGATGAAGCAGTCTATCTTGCACTAGGCGCTAGTGTCTAATTGACTATAATGTATGGAGCTTATAAACTAGTTTCAATGTGTTGCTTGCATAAATTCCATCACCGTTAGAGGAGGACTTTCGCTGTACCAACTCTATCTAGTGTCTTCGAAAGCTAGATTTTAGTTACTAAACATTAGTTACATTAGTTCTATTAGATACAATAGTTACATTAGTTACATTAGTTCTATTAGTTACATTAGTTCTATTAGTTCTATTAGTTCTATTAGTTCTATTATAGGTATCACAGATGAAGATAACTCTGCATTTTATCACAGTTTTTTGACAACATTGACATTTGTTGTTAAGTCAATCAGTAGCCACGGCGTAGCATTTCTCTCTCTCATTCTTAGTTGCGCATGTACAGGCTAAACAGTGCCAATCACAGACACCAAACACACAGTGCCAATCACAGACACCAATCAAACAGTGCCAATCATACAGTGCCAATCACACAGGCACCAATCACACAGGCACCAATCACACAGGCACCAATCACACAGGCACCAATCACACAGTGCCAATAACAGGGTTACCAATCACACAGTGCCAATCACAGGGTTACCATTCACAGGGTTACCAATCACACTGACCCAATTTTAAGGTATAGAATTATTGTCTCTAGATGCTAAAGGTATAAAGTATAATATAAATATTAAGTATAATATAAATATTAAGTATAATATAAATATTAAGTATAATATAAATATTAAGTATAATATAAATATTAAGTATAATATAAATATTAAGTATAATATAAATATAAAGTATAATATATTTAACTGAACAGCTGACAGGTGAAGTATGAACTGCCACTGAACTTAGTGATGGGGAGTAACTTAGTGATGGGGAGTAACTTAGTGATGGGGAGTAGCTACACACAGAGATGGGGAGTAACTTAGTGATGGGGAGTAACTTAGTGGTGGGGAGTAGCTACACACAGAGATGGGGAGTAACTTAGTGATGGGGAGTAACTTAGTGGTGGGGAGTAGCTACACACAGAGATGGGGAGTAACTTAGTGATGGGGAGTAGCTACACACAGAGATGGGGAGTAACTTAGTGATGGGGAGTAGCTACACACAGAGATGAGGAGTAACTTAGTGGTGGGGAGTAGCTACACACAGAGATGGGGAGTAACTTAGTGATGGGGAGTAGCTACACACAGAGATGGGGAGTAACTTAGTGATGGGGAGTAGCTACACACAGAGATGAGGAGTAACTTAGTGGTGGGGAGTAGCTACACACAGAGATGGGGAGTAACTTAGTGATGGGGAGTAGCTACACACAGAGATGGGGAGTAACTTAGTGATGGGGAGTAACTTAGTGGTGGGGAGTAGCTACACACAGAGATGGGGAGTAACTTAGTGATGGGGAGTAGCTACACACAGAGATGGGGAGTAACTTAGTGATGGGGAGTAACTTAGTGGTGGGGAGTAGCTACACACAGAGATGGGGAGTAACACTGCTAAATAATATCAAAAGGCATTATTAATGGAATTGCTTATATAGTTCTTTATTTGTGCATTAATTTAATTGAATTAATTAAAGTAACAGACAAAAAAGTAACTCTTTTTTGGTGCAATCCGCTATGAGGGCAGCCTAGGAACACCCCCTGATTGTTGTTGTTGAGATTTTTGAAAAGAGTCACTACTCCTTCTACAGACAACTGATTTGCTTGAAAAAAACTTTAAATGGTAGTTTGGTTCATCGCCACACTCCTAGAAAACAAAATTTAAAAAAGTCAATTAAAAAAAATATATAAAGTATCTACGCATGGACCTAAAATTTCATCGAATACTGACATTGAAGTTGTTTGTTTCTTCTCCTCCAATAGTGACTGCATTTGCTAGAAAAAAAACCTTCAAATAGTAACCCGGTGTATTTGCACCATTTTCTAGAGAGAAAAATTAAAAAAAATATATTTGCGAATGGTTTAAAATTAAAATTACGTACGTTTTTATCTTTTTGGTAAATACTAAAGTTAGTTCATCACCTTGAATAGGGAACTGAATCCTACTTACTTACTCAATAGGGAACTGAATCCTACTTACTTACTCAATAGGGAACTGAATCCTACTTACTTACTCAATAGGGAACTGAATCCTACTTACTTACTCAATAGGGAACTGAATCCTACTTACTTACTCAATAGGGAACTGAATCCTACTTACTTACTCAATAGGGAACTGAATCCTACTTACTTACTCAATAGGGAACTGAATCCTACTTACTTACTCAATAGGGAACTGAATTCTACTTACTTACTCAATAGGGAACTGAATCCTACTTACTTACTCAATAGGGAACTGAATCCTACTTACTTACTCAATAGGGAACTGAATCCTACTTACTTACTCAATAGGGAACTGAATCCTACTTACTTACTCAATAGGGAACTGAATCCTACTTACTTACTCAATAGGGAACTGAATCCTACTTACTTTCTCAATAGGGAACTGAATCCTACTTACTTACTCAATAGGGAACTGAATCCTACTTACTTACTCAATAGGGAACAGAATCCTACTTACTTACTCAATAGGGAACTGAATCCTACTTACTTTCTCAATAGGGAACTGAATCCTACTTACTTACTCAATAGGGAACTGAATCCTTTTTACTTACTCAATAGGGAACTGAATCCTACTTACTTTCTCAATAGGGAACTGAATCCTACTTACTTTCTCAATAGGGAACTGAATCCTACTTACTTACTCAATAGGGAACTGAATCCTTTTTACTTACTCAATAGGGAACTGAATCCTACTTACTTTCTCAATAGGGAACTGAATCCTACTTACTTACTCAATAGGGAACTGAATCCTACTTACTTACTCAATAGGGAACTGAATCCTACTTACTTACTCAATAGGGAACTGAATCCTACTTACTTACTCAATAGGGAACTGAATCCTACTTACTTACTCAATAGGGAACTGAATCCTACTTACTTACTCAATAGGGAACTGAATCCTACTTACTTACTCAATAGGGAACTGAATCCTACTTACTTACTCAATAGGGAACTGAATCCTACTTACTTACTCAATAGGGAACTGAATCCTACTTACTTACTCAATAGGGAACTGATAACAGTAGCTTTAACTTATCTGTACTGAATTTGGGAAACCGATTACGAAATTTTCTTCGAGGGTGTGACTTTTCTCTACCCGGGAAAAATTTGCATATCACTCCGGGGAGTGTCACCCAGGGTGTTGCGTCTTGTTTTAATTGGTATCCAATACCTGTAGGTATCATGGATTATCATAGTAACTCTGAATGCTGACCCCCTCTCCCCCCAAAAAAATCAATCACCTGCGCCCTCAATCTCAACTGCCATCAAAGTCCTAAAAGACCTAAAACTTCTCTCCGAATGCGTGGCAGTGACTTTCCCTCTCAAAATATCACCGTTTGAATTCCTCAGGCACGCTAATGTCTCCCCCTTACAATTCACTCACTAGAGTGTCAGTAAAGCAAACATCAGAGGGGGGAGAGGGAGGGGGGTCTGTTGCCGCGTAGATTTGGACCTGGTAACAGAAAGGCGCGAAGAACCGATTGGAGAGGGGAGAGGGGAGGCAGGTGTGAGGGTAGGCACGAGTGCAGGTATGATTCGGGTTAATGGGGGTTTCATTCATTTTGACTATTCATATTCTTCAAGATGTTGCCAATATTACCCCTAATAACATTCTTTTCATTTACTTTCTAGCGTGGCTATTGATTAATGCCGAGCGGTTTGTCAGTTACCGTCTGTCCTATAAGACAGTAATCAATTTGTTTAATTTACATGTCAAATTTATAATAAATTCTTCATTCCATTAATTAGCATCAAATTATATATTGTACAAAAGAACAAGTACAAGAAATACCTCTAATATAAATGTATTATAATAAATAAGCAATCAGACAAATGCTCTATGAATAAATCCTAAATTAACACTTGTCCAAAAAAGAAAGTAATCAATAATCTAACTATGGAGGAGATTAGCTTTAGAACAGGGTGGTTAGACGTATGAAATCGAGGGGTTAACTTTTTCCACTGTGAAAAGCACGAGGGTTTACTAACTAGTGGGGTTTGACACTTTAAGGACTGAAGAGAAATGGAAAGGAAGGACAGATTTCACTCTTCAGCTGACTAGGTTTCGAAAATCTTCGAAACCAGAGTACTAGTAGTGTCTATACTGACTGTTGCATTTTACTGGAGATTAGCTAATTGGCATTGGGAGGAACTAGTCGAAATCACAATACTAGGGTACCGGTACTAATTGCAGGCTTCAACTAGCTCCTTGTATTAGTGATTGCAACATCGAATCTGTTCTGTAATTCAATTTCTGGTTCGAAATCTTATGTTCGTATAGAATGCAACCTTTGCCCTCAGGAAACACCTTCTGACACATAGAATTGCTAGATTGAGTCACTTGCTCAGGATCTCGTCTCCACCGCTAGGGTGGGCGGATATTTCCATAGGCTAAGTCTCGCGATTGTCCTAAGGGCTGGGGTGACCGAAAACTTCACCCACCCATAGCCTATGAAGCCCCCTAAACCTCCAAACCCCTAAAAGACTGACTGTGGAATCTCAGCTCGACAAACCGAATACATTCAATATAATAACACTATTTCTATCAATCATGGGTGAATAAAATTCTACACAGTACATTAATATGATAAAGGCTATGAACTGACAAAAAATCATATAATTCGAGCTGCTGGTTTACTAATTATCAAATGTGTAACGAGAGTTCAAACAGGCTCGTCCATTTTATATCCTCTTCTTTCAAAACTCTACCCATATCCAAGTCTGAGAAATTTTTCCTATGTTCCTCTCACCAGTCCTCCCTATGTTCCTCTCACCAGTCCTCCCTATGTTCCTCTCACCAGTCCTCCCTATGTTACTCTCACCAGTCCTCCCTATGTTCCTCTCACCAGTCTTCCCTATGTTCCTCTCACCAGTCCTCCCTATGTTCCTCTCACCAGTCTTCCCTATTTTCCTCTCACCAGTCCTCCCTATGTTCCTCTCACCAGTCCTCCCTATGTTCCTCTCACCAGTCTTCCCTATGTTCCTCTCACCAGTCTTCCCTATGTTCCTCTCACCAGTCCTCCCTATGTTCCTCTCACCAGTCCTCCCTATGTTACTCTCACCAGTCCTCCCTATGTTCCTCTCACCAGTCCTCCCTATGTTCCTCTCACCAGTCCTCCCTATGTTCCTCTCACCAGTCCTCCCTATGTTACTCTCACCAGTCCTCCCTATGTTACTCTCACCAGTCCTCCCTATGTTCCTCTCACCAGTCCTCCCTATGTTCCTCTCACCAGTCTTCCCTATGTTCCTCTCACCAGTCTTCCCTATGTTCCTCTCACCAGTCTTCCCTATGTTCCTCTCACCAGTCCTCCCTATGTTCCTCTCACCAGTCCTCCCTATGTTCCTCTCACCAGTCCTCCCTATGTTCCTCTCACCAGTCCTCCCTATGTTCCTCTCACCAGTCCTCCCTATGTTCCTCTCACCAGTCCTCCCTATGTTCCTCTCACCAGTCCTCCCTATGTTCCTCTCACCAGTCCTCCCTATGTTCCTCTCACCAGTCCTCCCTATGTTCCTCTCACCAGTCCTCCCTATGTTCCTCTCACCAGTCCTCCCTATGTTCCTCTCACCAGTTCATATCAAAGAAGTTGAACACATTCGAAGGAATACGATACCTCCAAATCTCATTATTTCTATAGAAGAAACGTAGAATAGGTAGAATAACTTCAGACCGCGATTTCTGAAGGAAAAACTATACTATAAAAATAGTGTCAAGTACACCGAAGGGAAATTATTTTCAATATTTCTAAAATACTATTTATCAAAGAAACTACATTCCAAATTTACATATGATAAGTTTCGAGTTATCGGACTGATCCAAATTTTCTATTCCACTCTGTTAATATTTAATGAACTGCCAAAATAGTCATTATTGTATCCGTTACAAGAGGATGCATTAATTAATTTAGAACACATAGGGTTAGTTACCCTCACCCAGAGAGAACACATAGGGTTAGTTACCCTCACCCAGAGAGCACACATAGGGTTAGTTACCCTCACCCAGAGAGAACACATAGGGTTAGTTACCCTCACCCAGAGAGAACACATAGGGTTAGTTACCCTCACCCAGAGAGAACCCACAGGGTTAGTTACCCTCACCCAGAGAGAACACATAGGGTTAGTTACCCTCACCCAGAGAGAACACATAGGGTTAGTTACCCTCATCCAGAGAGAACCCACAGGGTTAGTTACCCTCACCCAGAGAGCACACATAGGGTTAGTTACCCTCACCCAGAGAGCACACATAGGGTTAGTTACCCTCACCCAGAGAGAACACATAGGGTTAGTTACCCTCACCCAGAGAGAACCCACAGGGTTAGTTACCCTCACCCAGAGAGAACCCACAGGGTTAGTTACCCTCACCCAGAGAGAACACATAGGGTTAGTTACCCTCACCCAGAGAGAACACATAGGGTTAGTTACCCTCACCCAGAGAGAACCCACAGGGTTAGTTACCCTCACCCAGAGAGAACACATAGGGTTAGTTACCCTCACCCAGAGAGAACACATAGGGTTAGTTACCCTCATCCAGAGAGAACCCACAGGGTTAGTTACCCTCACCCAGAGAGCACACATAGGGTTAGTTACCCTCACCCAGAGAGCACACATAGGGTTAGTTACCCTCACCCAGAGAGAACACATAGGGTTAGTTACCCTCACCCAGAGAGAACCCACAGGGTTAGTTACTCTCACCCAGAGAGCACACATAGGGTTAGTTACCCTCACCCAGAGAGCACACATAGGGTTAGTTACCCTCACCCAGAGAGCACACATAGGGTTAGTTACCCTCACCCAGAGAGCACACATAGGGTTAGTTACCCCCACCCAGAGAGCACACATAGGGTTAGTTACCCTCACCCAGAGAGCACACATAGGGTTAGTTACCCTCACCCAGAGAGAACACATAGGGTTAGTTACCCTCACCCAGAGAGAACCCACAGGGTTAGTTACCCTCACCCAGAGAGAACCCACAGGGTTAGTTACCCTCACCCAGAGAGCACACATAGGGTTAGTTACCCTCACCCAGAGAGCACACATAGGGTTAGTTACCCTCACCCAGAGAGCACACATTGGGTTAGTTACCCTCACCCAGAGAGCACACATAGGGTTAGTTACTCTCACCCAGAGAGAACACATAGGGTTAGTTACCCTCACCCAGAGAGCACACATAGGGTTAGTTACCCTCACCCAGAGAGAACACATAGGGTTAGTTACCCTCACCCAGAGAGAACACATAGGGTTAGTTACCCTCACCCAGAGAGAACCCACAGGGTTAGTTACCCTCACCCAGAGAGAACCCACAGGGTTAGTTACCCTCACCAATTCAGGCTATGTACCTAACGTGTTTGGAAAAGGTTTACAAAGCAATGAGTATTATTGTCACATAATTTCTCCACACCTCTAGTGATTTAGCAGAAAAAAATGACATTGCCTTGTTCCTAGGTCTCAAAGTAAAATAACCACATTCATTACTTTTACATTCATCACCTTTACATTCATCATCACTTAGCTTCACATCATTCACATTCATCATCACTTAGCTTCACATCATTCACATTCATCATTACTTAGCTTCACATCATTCACATTCATCATTACTTAGCTTCACATCATTCACATTCATCATTACTTAGCTTCACATCATTCACATTCATCATCACTTAGCTTCACATCATTCACATTCATCATTACTTAGCTTCACATCATTCACATTCATCATCACTTAGCTTCACATCATTCACATTCATCATTACTTAGCTTCACATCATTCACATTCATCATTACTTAGCTTCACATCATTCACATTCATCATTACTTAGCTTCACATCATTCACATTCATCATTACTTAGCTTCACATCATTCACATTCATCATCACTTAGCTTCACATCATTCACATTCATCATTACTTAGCTTCACATCATTCACATTCATCATCACTTAGCTTCACATCATTCACATTCATCATCACTTAGCTTCACATCATTCACATTCATCATTACTTAGCTTCACATCATTCACATTCATCATTACTTAGCTTCACATCATTCACATTCATCATTACTTAGCTTCACATCATTCACATTCATCATCACTTAGCTTCACATCATTCACATTCATCATCACTTAGCTTCACATCATTCACATTCATCATCACTTAGCTTCACATCATTCACATTCATCATCACTTAGCTTCACATCATTCACATTCATCATTACTTAGCTTCACATCATTCACATTCATCATTACTTAGCTTCACATCATTCACATTCATCATCACTTAGCTTCACATCATTCACATTCATCATCACTTAGCTTCACATCATTCACATTCATCATCACTTAGCTTCACATCATTCACATTCATCATTACTTAGCTTCACATCATTCACATTCATCATTACTTAGCTTCACATCATTCACATTCATCATTACTTAGCTTCACTATGGCATCATGAGGCTAAGTGTCACAGTTGGTACACCTGTTAATCTCCTGACTAACATATCTGTTTAATTAACAGTTATGTTAGTCACTAGAAACAATAAACCTTTATCTGACTGCAGTAAAGAGTCTGGAAACTCATTTACGGACTACAAAACTCATTTACAAGTTACACTACTCATTTACGGGTTACAAAACTCTTTACGGGATGTGTGCTTAATTTACTAATTACTGTTTTTCCTTTACCGTTTTTACGGTTTTTTTACTGGTTTACTTTACCACTTTTACGGGTTTCTTTACCGCTTTTACGGGTTTCTTTACGGGTTTTCTTCACCGCTTTTACGTATTTCTTTACGGGTTTTCTTCACCGCCTTTACGGATATCTTTACGGGTTTTCTTCACCGCTTTTACGGATATCTTTACGGGTTTTCTTTACCGCTTTTACGGATATCTTTACGGGTTTTCTTTACCGCTTTTACGGATATCTTTACGGGTTTTCTTTACCGCTTTTACGGATATCTTTACGGGTTTTCTTCACCGCTTTTACGGATATCTTTACGGGTTTTCTTTACCGCTTTTACGGATTTCTTTACGGGTTTTCTTTACCGCGTGGTCAGGTTGTTGTCGGGCCTAGCTCCTTAGCTCCGCCCCTTTTCGACAGAGTAGCTTCAATGCGCTGATGCCCCGCCCACTACCTATCTGTGTGTGTAATCCCCTCAGTAACATCACATTCTAACCCTCTAACAAGTCTGATTGTTCGTGTCAGTGTTATAGCTGCGTACTATTACCCCTTCTGGTAGCTATAGCACAGTGACACGATACTCCCGTAGCTTTAGCACAGTGACACGACACTCTACACAGTAACTGTCTTTAGTTGCGATGCCGAAATGTTGGCGGAATAAACTCCTCCTATAGACCCAATGATTTAGGCACCGAATTTACCTCCAAATTGAAATGCTGTTATTATAAGACAAATTTCTAACTCATTTTCTTTATTGTAGGCCTTTGTGTGGCCGGCCAGATTTACTCTAGCAACTAGAGAACTAGTTACTGTGAGATTGGTACTCCTGCTATTTACTGGTGTGATTGGTACTCCTGCTATTTACTGGTGTGATTGGTAATCCTGCTATTTACTGGTGTGATTGGTACTCCTGCTATTTACTGGTGTGATTGGTAATCCTGCTATTTACTGGTGTGATTGGTAATCCTGCTATTTACTGGTGTGACTGGTACTACTGGTGTGATTGGTACTCCTGCTATTTACTGGTGTGATTGGTACTCCTGCTATTTACTGGTGTGATTGGTACTACTGGTGTGATTGGTACTCCTGCTATTTACTGGTGTGATTGGTACTCCTGCTATTTACTGGCGTGATTGGTACTCCTGCTATTTACTGGTGTGATTGGTACTCCTGCTATTTACATTTAGTGGTGTGATTGGTAATACTGCTATTTACTGGTGTGATTGGTACTCCTGCTATTTACTGGTGTGATTGGTACTCCTGCTATTTACTGGTGTGATTGGTACTCCTGCTATTTACTGGTGTGATTGGTACTCCTGCTATTTACTGGTGTGATTGGTACTCCTGCTATTTACTGGTGTGATTGGTACTCCTGCTATTTACTGGTGTGATTGGTACTCCTGCTATTTACATTTAGTGGTGTGATTGGTAATACTGCTATTTACTGGTGTGATTGGTACTCCTGCTATTTACTGGTGTGATTGGTACTCCTGCTATTTACTGGTGTGATTGGTACTCCTGCTATTTACTGGTGTGATTGGTACTCCTGCTATTTACTGGTGTGATTGGTACTCCTGCTATTTACTGGTGTGATTGGTACTCCTGCTATTTACTGGTGTGATTGGTACTCCTGCTATTTACTGGTGTGATTGGTACTCCTGCTATTTACATTTAGTGGTGTGATTGGTAATCCTGCTATTTACTGGTGTGATTGGTAATCCTGCTATTTACTGGTGTGATTGGTACTCCTGCTATTTACTGGTGTGATTGGTACTCCTGCTATTTACTGGTGTGATTGGTACTCCTGCTATTTACTGGTGTGATTGGTAATCCTGCTATTTACTGGTGTGATTGGTACTCTTGCTCTTCAATCAATTGTTTTTAATGCAATAGTCATTAAAAACAAGAGAGAGAATTATAGCTATGTGTTCTTTTTCTAATTGAGGGTATGTTCTGATCTATAGAATAGTTTCAATTTATCGTTCATATAAGAAAAATTAATATTTTCTTTGGCATCCATGATACCTACATGTATAATGCTATTAGATACATGCTGGTATCATGGATACAAAATAGATTTACGATTAAAATGATTATACAGGGTGTTTCATTTCACTAAACTTGACAGTTTGCATTAAACACAAAACAAGCACTTTTCAGAAATACAAAAAGTCCAAAAATGTTTGTTATCGAGATGTTAATACCCTGAAACTAGGGTATCTTTGACATTCATAGGGTCAAAGTAACTATAGTTTGTAACCTAGATAGTCACTGCTACCTAGATAGTCACTGCTACCTAGATAGTCACTCCTACCTAGATAGTCACTCCTACCTAGATAGTCACTCCTACCTAGATAGTCACTCCTACCTAGATAGTCACTCCTACCTAGATAGTCACTGCTACCTAGATAGTCACTGCTACCTAGATAGTCACTCTTACCTAGATAGTCACTCCTACCTAGATAGTCACTCCTACCTAGATAGTCACTCCTACCTAGATAGTCACTCCTACCTAGATAGTCACTCCTACCTAGATAGTCACTCCTACCTAGATAGTCACTCCTACCTAGATAGTCACTCCTACCTAGATAGTCACTCCTACCTAGATAGTCACTCCTACCTAGATAGTCACTCCTACCTAGATAGTCACTCTTGAAATCATCTTGTAAACTAAGTAGTTTTGATAATCTACGTACCTACTAGTTGAAGTGTTTATCTTTGCTATTTACTAGTTACTAGTACTACCGAATAGACTACACTGTATTAGCTATGAAGAGTATGTAGCAGTTATATACAACTAGGTACACACCTGTGTGTGTAATTACTCCAATAACTCATCTAAAGGTAAATCAATCCTTTATCTAAATTAGGCAAAGGAGAACTCTTTCCTAAGGATATTCTTAACAGTCAGCACCAGATAAAGATATCCTGTACTACAAAAAAGATAACAAAAACACAAAAACATCCTACAAACTATTGCCTCATTTCGTATATTGGAAAAACAATAGTAATCTGATGTCTGTGAATAACATCGGACAAGTATAGGTGTTCTGCGCGATTTACCGATATTGCGCCATGTTAATATGCGCTACGCGATTTTAGGGTCATGAATTTGTGCAGAATTATCGAGATTGCGCAAGATAGTAGATGTTCCATTTGCATTGGTGCATTCATTTGGTATACACCCCCAGGGGGTCTCCATAAACTGTCAGGGGTGAATGGGACTCTGAACTGTTGTAATTTGGATTATAGAATTTTTTTCATTTTTACCCTGTTTATCATTTTTTAACGCTACTTGCAGTTCTAGAGGATAGCGCTAGAGTTATGCTCTTCAACTACGAGGTCTATCCTTTATTTTACAGTGTGTTTAATTCACATGTCGTGCCTTTGCTACCTTTCCTCCTTTAACAACAGGGCATATTTGTTGTTATCTGAATGGTAGAAGATAGAGAGTAGTGCTCAGTGTACACACCTCACATACAACATATGTGCTGTATGTGTGTTAGTCACCTCATGTCATAAGTGTGTTACAGACATGTTAACACGCTTACAGTTAACACGTCTGGTATACTTTAAAGATTCAATACTGAGTTACATAATTTTGTGACATGTAAATTTTACATGTTTTACCATATCATTGGCTATGGTAGGATTTTGCTCATTTATTTCAATAACGGCATATCTGAAGAAATAAACATTTTAGAGATATGCCGTTACTGAAATTAATGAGCAATATGAACATTTTAGAGATATGCCGTTATTGAAATTAATGAGCGATATGAACATTTTAGAGATATGCCGTTACTGAAATTAATGAGCGATATGAACATTTTAGAGATATGCCGTTATTGAAATTAATGAGCGATATGAACATTTTAGAGATATGCCGTTACTGAAATTAATGAGCGATATGAACATTTTAGAGATATGCCGTTATTGAAATTAATGAGCGATATGAACATTTTAGAGATATGCCGTTATTGAAATTAATGAGCGATATGAACATTTTAGAGATATGCCGTTATTGAAATTAATGAGCGATATGAACATTTTAGAGATATGCCGTTATTTAAATTAATGAGCGATATGAACATTTTAGAGATATGCCGTTATTTAAATTAATGAGCGATATGAACATTTTAGAGATATGCCGTTGTTGAAATTAATGAGCGATATGAACATTTTAGAGATATGCCGTTGTTGAAATTAATGAGCGATATGAACATTTTAGAGATATGCCGTTGTTGAAATTAATGAGCGATATGAACATTATAGAGATATGCCGTTGTTGAAACTAATGAGCGATATGATAGGGTGTACAATTTTACATCTATTTTGAATAGCACATGTAAAATTTTTTACTAATTCCTTCTTCTTCTTTTTTCCACAGATTGAAAGTTACGAACAGTGATATGATGGAAACTGTCTAGGAGAGAACTAGCTAGAAGATAACTAGCTAAGTTATAACTAGATACACATACTAGTTAGGTATAATGATGCCTAGTGCCATGGGGACCCCCATGCTCCCGCCACAGCCACCCCTGAGCCCCAACATGGTTTCTTACGAGGCTTCCTATGGCAGTTCCTCTTACCCCGCCTCTCCACCAGGACAATCTACCAAGAAACGTAAACAACACTGCTCCTTCTGCACCAACCATGGTGAGCAACCTGATGTTTGGTGGTGCAAGTTGGTGTTTTATGTTTGGTGGTACAAGTTGGTGGTTGATGTTTAGTGGTGCAAGTTGGTGGTTGATGTTTGATAGTACAAGTTGGTGGTTGATGTTTGATAGTACAAGTTGGTGGTTGATGTTTGATAGTACAAGTTGGTGGTTGATGTTTGATAGTACAAGCTGGTGGTTGATGTTTGATAGTACAAGTTGGTGGTTGATGTTTGATAGTACAAGCTGGTGGTTGATGTTTGATAGTACAAGTTGGTGGTTGATGTTTGGTGGTACAAGTTGGTGGTTGATGTTTGATAGTACAAGCTGGTGGTTGATGTTTGATAGTACAAGTTGGTGGTTGATGTTTGATAGTACAAGTTGGTGGTTGATGTTTGGTGGTACAAGTTGGTGGTTGATGTTTGGTGGTACAAGTTGGTGGTTGATGTTTAGTGGTGCAAGTTGGTGGTTGATGTTTGGTAGTACAAGTTGGTGGTTGATGTTTGATAGTACAAGTTGGTGGTTGATGTTTGATAGTACAAGTTGGTGGTTGATGTTTGATAGTACAAGTTGGTGGTTGATGTTTGGTAGTACAAGTTGGTGGTTGATGTTTGGTAGTACAAGTTGGTGGTTGATGTTTGGTGGTACAAGCTGGTGGTTGATGTTTGGTGGTACGAGTTGGTGGTTGATGTTTGGTGGTACGAGTTGGTGGTTGATGTTTGATAGTACAAGTTGGTGGTTGATGTTTGGTAGTACAAGTTGGTGGTTGATGTTTGGTGGTACAAGCTGGTGGTTGATGTTTGGTGGTACGAGTTGGTGGTTGATGTTTGGTGGTACAAGTTGGTGGTTGATGTTTGATAGTACAAGTTGGTGGTTGATGTTTGATAGTACAAGTTGGTGGTTGATGTTTGGTGGTACAAGTTGGTGGTTGATGTTTGGTGGTACAAGTTGGTGGTTGATGTTTGGTGGTACAAGTTGGTGGTTGATGTTTGGTGGTACAAGTTGGTGGTTGATGTTTGGTGGTACAAGTTGGTGGTTGATGTTTGATAGTACAAGTTGGTGGTTGATGTTTGGTGGTACAAGTTGGTGGTTGATGTTTGGTGGTACAAGTTGGTGGTTGATGTTTGGTGGTACAAGTTGGTGGTTGATGTTTGGTGGTACAAGTTGGTGGTTGATGTTTGGTGGTACAAGTTGGTGGTTGATGTTTGGTAGTACAAGTTGGTGGTTGATGTTTGGTGGTACAAGTTGGTGGTTGATGTTTGGTAGTACAAGTTGGTGGTTGATGTTTGGTGGTACAAGTTGGTGGTTGATGTTTGGTAGTACAAGTTGGTGGTTGATGTTTGGTGGTACAAGTTGGTGGTTGATGTTTGGTAGTACAAGTTGGTGGTTGATGTTTGGTAGTACAAGTTGGTGGTTGATGTTTGGTGGTACAAGCTGGTGGTTGATGTTTGGTGGTACGAGTTGGTGGTTGATGTTTGGTAGTACAAGTTGGTGGTTGATGTTTGGTAGTACAAGTTGGTGGTTGATGTTTGGTGGTACAAGCTGGTGGTTGATGTTTGGTGGTACGAGTTGGTGGTTGATGTTTGGTAGTACAAGTTGGTGGTTGATGTTTGGTAGTACAAGTTGGTGGTTGATGTTTGGTGGTACAAGCTGGTGGTTGATGTTTGGTGGTACGAGTTGGTGGTTGATGTTTGGTAGTACAAGTTGGTGGTTGATGTTTGGTAGTACAAGTTGGTGGTTGATGTTTGATGGTACAAGTTGGTGGTTGATGTTTGGTAGTACAAGTTGGTGGTTGATGTTTGGTGGTACAAGTTGGTGGTTGATGTTTGGTGGTACAAGTTGGTGGTTGATGTTTGGTGGTACAAGTTGGTGGTTGATGTTTGATAGTACAAGTTGGTGGTTGATGTTTGGTGGTACAAGTTGGTGGTTGATGTTTGGTGGTACAAGTTGGTGGTTGATGTTTGGTGGTACAAGTTGGTGGTACAAGTTGGTGGTTGATGTTTGGTAGTACAAGTTGGTGGTTGATGTTTGGTGGTACAAGTTGGTGGTTGATGTTTGGTAGTACAAGTTGGTGGTTGATGTTTGGTGGTACAAGTTGGTGGTTGATGTTTGGTAGTACAAGTTGGTGGTTGATGTTTGGTGGTACAAGTTGGTGGTTGATGTTTGGTAGTACAAGTTGGTGGTTGATGTTTGGTGGTACAAGTTGGTGGTTGATGTTTGGTGGTTGATGTTTGGTGGTACAAGTTGGTGGTTGATGTTTGGTGGTACAAGTTGGTGGTTGATGTTTGGTGGTACAAGTTGGTGGTTGATGTTTGGTGGTACAAGTTGGTGGTTGATGTTTGGTGGTACAAGTTGGTGGTTGATGTTTGGTGGTACAAGTTGGTGGTTGATGTTTGGTGGTACAAGTTGGTGGTTGATGTTTGGTGGTACAAGTTGGTGGTTGATGTTTGGTGGTACGAGTTGGTGGTTGATGTTTGGTGGTACGAGTTGGTGGTTGATGTTTGGTAGTACAAGTTGGTGGTTGATGTTTGGTGGTATGAGTTGGTGGTTGATGTTTGGTGGTATGAGTTGGTGGTTGATGTTTGGTGGTATGAGTTGGTGGTTGATGTTTGGTGGTACAAGTTGGTGGTTGATGTTTGGTGGTACAAGTTGGTGGTTGATGTTTGGTGGTACAAGTTGGTGGTTGATGTTTGGTGGTACAAGTTGGTGGTTGATGTTTGGTGGTACAAGTTGGTGGTTGATGTTTGGTGGTACAAGTTGGTGGTTGATGTTTGGTGGTACAAGTTGGTGGTTGATGTTTGGTGGTACAAGTTGGTGGTTGATGTTTGGTGGTACAAGTTGGTGGTTGATGTTTGGTGGTACAAGTTGGTGGTTGATGTTTGGTGGTACAAGTTGGTGGTTGATGTTTGGTGGTACAAGTTGGTGGTTGATGTTTGGTGGTACAAGTTGGTGGTTGATGTTTGGTGGTACAAGTTGGTGGTTGATGTTTGGTGGTACAAGTTGGTGGTTGATGTTTGGTGGTACAAGTTGGTGGTTGATGTTTGGTGGTACAAGTTGGTGGTTGATGTTTGGTGGTATGAGTTGGTGGTTGATGTTTGGTAGTACGAGTTGGTGGTTGATGTTTGGTAGTACGAGTTGGTGGTTGATGTTTGGTGGTACGAGTTGGTGGTTGATGTTTGGTGGTACAAGTTGGTGGTTGATGTTTGGTGGTACAAGTTGGTGGTTGATGTTTGGTGGTACAAGTTGGTGGTTGATGTTTGGTGGTACAAGTTGGTGGTTGATGTTTGGTGGTACAAGTTGGTGGTTGATGTTTGGTGGTACAAGTTGGTGGTTGATGTTTGGTGGTACAAGTTGGTGGTTGATGTTTGGTGGTACAAGTTGGTGGTTGATGTTTGGTGGTACAAGTTGGTGGTTGATGTTTGGTGGTACAAGTTGGTGGTTGATGTTTGGTGGTACAAGTTGGTGGTTGATGTTTGGTGGTACAAGTTGGTGGTTGATGTTTGGTGGTACAAGTTGGTGGTTGATGTTTGGTGGTACAAGTTGGTGGTTGATGTTTGGTGGTACAAGTTGGTGGTTGATGTTTGGTGGTACAAGTTGGTGGTTGATGTTTGGTGGTACAAGTTGGTGGTTGATGTTTGGTGGTACAAGTTGGTGGTTGATGTTTGGTGGTACAAGTTGGTGGTTGATGTTTGGTGGTACAAGTTGGTGGTTGATGTTTGGTGGTACAAGTTGGTGGTTGATGTTTGGTGGTACAAGTTGGTGGTTGATGTTTGGTAGTACAAGTTGGTGGTTGATGTTTGGTAGTACAAGTTGGTGGTTGATGTTTGGTAGTACAAGTTGGTGGTTGATGTTTGGTGGTATGAGTTGGTGGTTGATGTTTGGTGGTATGAGTTGGTGGTTGATGTTTGGTGGTATGAGTTGGTGGTTGATGTTTGGTGGTACAAGTTGGTGGTTGATGTTTGGTGGTACAAGTTGGTGGTTGATGTTTGGTGGTACAAGTTGGTGGTTGATGTTTGGTGGTACAAGTTGGTGGTTGATGTTTGGTGGTACAAGTTGGTGGTTGATGTTTGGTGGTACAAGTTGGTGGTTGATGTTTGGTGGTACAAGTTGGTGGTTGATGTTTGGTGGTACAAGTTGGTGGTTGATGTTTGGTAGTACAAGTTGGTGGTTGATGTTTGGTAGTACAAGTTGGTGGTTGATGTTTGGTGGTACAAGTTGGTGGTTGATGTTTGGTGGTACAAGTTGGTGGTTGATGTTTGGTGGTACGAGTTGGTGGTTGATGGTCACTGAGTCACCTTCTCCGTACCATTGGGGCCACTGAATCAAAAGTTTAAATTACAATTACCAAATTAGCAAATATGTAGCCATTAAATTCATTTCAAGTCAATGACTGTGATGGTTCGAACTGACAAACTCTCCGTTGATTTACAACCAAAATAAGCCACCTTGAGGGCATTCAGAGATAATTTTTTCGTACATTTAATCTAACAATAGCTCACAGAGTTCATTAAAATAAAGGGATAGACCTGTACTATTATATCACGGCCACTTCTATCATATTAGACTTACAATAACAATGAGTGAAAAGTTCCGACATCATCAGGAATGACTAAACACTCTCACCTGCTGAGTGTTCTAATTACTGTTTAAAAGGTAATAAGGAACTAATGTCGAAATAAGTTATTCCAAACCCCCTGGAATTAGTTCGTACCACATGTAGAGTGTTAAGCAGACCAGGTAAGCAGATGCTAAAGAGTTAATTACTTTTTCTCCAGGTAAGAAGATCCTGAAGAATGGTCACAACTGTGAATACAAGGACTGTCCCTGTCTTCTCTGTCAGTTGTCCACAGAGGCTCAGGCCATCATGCGGAAACAACAGGCACTCTGGAGGAGCCAGAACAGACTCTTGGCCAGGAACGACCACTTCAGAGCACTGGGACAGGTCAGACGATATGCTTTAGGGTATCGAAAATGTGTTTGTGTCCGCTAACTCATAGATCTCTAATAGTAGCTCATATTTACAAGAGAATTAACTGTGTGCTTTTCCTTTTCTCAGCTGTGTGACAAGTGTCGCAACCACAACGAGTTCTACAAGAAGAGGGGCCACAAAACAGCTTGTTCGTAAGTGAATAGTAAATAGTGATACTTAAACTTACTATTTTACTAGTGGTGGATGAATTGTATTAATTAATACCTTCACTAGGTATGCTCGAAAAACACTCTAGCCTGACTGACTTTTCCAAAATACCATTTTTTGTTATTGTTTCTGTATGACATGTCCCACGATAGCGAGAAGAGCTGAATATCTCTGTGTGTACCTATTGATACTGTCTGTGTGATGAAAAAAGATAAGTGGTATGAACCAATGTATGAACCAAATATGAACCACTGTCTAGTCAAAGTGTTGAAGAACCTTTCTCCAGTAATTGAAAAAACCAAAGAGTTTTACTTCTCTATTTCCTATCCTTCAATCTAAAATATCTAGTATTGTACGAAGAAACTTAAATATTAGCACTTTCCTCTCTGACTGCTTCTTCCAGTCCCTTGTATTTCATTTCCTTTTGACATCAACAACATGGCCTTTGGTTCAGTCACACTACAGTAAGAGTCTCATGTTTAAAATAATAAATGCAGCTTTTTAGCAGTTGTTCGTACATCGGAAGGTGCTCTATAGTTGTTGTTGTTGTAAAGAAGACATTAGTGGTTACATTAGTTTTGTTATGCAACTCATTAGTAACATTATTATTTGTTATTGTTATAGATAGTAACAGGAAACGATCTCACTCTAATTGTAACACCAATGTGAACTGGTACAGTCAAATTATACTAGTGTAAGTACGGAGATAGGGATTTTACCAGTAGAAATTTTCCTAGTGTGGAATTTTCACTGGTGGAATTTTCCCAAGCGGAATTTTCCCTAGCGGGATTTACTTAGTGTGAAATTTTCCCTGGCGCAATTTTCTTTCTGCGGAATTTTTTTAATATGGAATTTTCTCAATGTGGAAATTTCCCAGGTGGAATTTTCCCGGTCGATTACTCCTACCTTACCTTGTAAAGTGTCCATACCACCAAAATAAATAATCACCGAAGAAATTTCAAATCCAAACTACATTTTGGTGTAATGAGAGAATCCCATAGAGTTATGATAGACTAAACTAGAGAGAGGAAGTGTTGCAGCGATTGCAGGACGCTGAAAACCTTATTTTGTTACAGTTACTCCATTCAAATTGCCAGTTAAGTTACCCCTAAATAAGGAATTTAGCGTCCTGCAAGACGCGATATAATTTTGGCCACTGACTCACCACTTGGAGAATCTATCCTAATAATTTCCCTCGTGTGTTTATTTATTTATTTTGTGTTCGCTTTTACACTACGGGTATTAAACATGAAGAATGTAACTATGATACGCACGGGAATATATTGACTTGATATTTAAATTCCCCTGTTTTTAGTCAATTTTTGTGTGTATTTTATCTATAAAATAAATTAGACTATGCAGAACAATAAATTTTAATTGAGTTAACTGAAAGAACCTAATAACGGGTAATAAATTACTTTTGAAGACCCGTTATTTTTAACGGGGAAGTAAACTAGTAGAGAGATATAATTGAAGCTTTCCCGTTAATAATAACGGGTCATCATCAATACCAATTTATTACCCGTTATTAGGTTACTTTTAATGAATTCAATTAAAATTAAATTTTCTGCATAGTCTAATTTATTTTATAGATAAAATACATTTAACAATTGAATAAAAACAGGGGAATTTAAATATCAAGTCAATATATTCCCGTGCGTATCATAGTTACATTCTTCATGTTTAATACCCGTAGTGTAAAAGCGGACACAAAATAAATAAATAAACACACTACGGGCATTATTAGTATAGATTAGACTTAAACTAAATTGTTAATTAATTGCTATAGTATTTTGCTCGAGAAAGTGTTCATAACACTATTGGAGTTACTGAACACTACCTTCTAAATAAATATAAACTGTACCTAACATGTTTTTGCTACAGTGGAGATAGATGTGCTACATTCGGTGAATAAATAAAACTCGTTTAAGTACTAAATATTAAAGTTACATTCAAAAGATTTATATTAAATTTTAACTTCCAGTTTACCAATTTAAACCTTTAATGACGAGGTAAAACTTTAGGTGTTAGATTTTGAGGAAACCTCTTTTGAGTTATCTTTAAAATGTTAAAAGCATAAAAACAGTTCGCATGTTCACTCACAGCTTAGTTGCTGAAAAACTGTTGTGATTCGTATTATCACGCTTATTTCAATTTGCAATAATATTAAATATTTGTAAAGACTAATCCTTCATTTCCTACATTCTTTAATTCGTTTTGAATAATACACGTGAATTTTAGGTCGATGAATTTATAAGTACCTGTTTAAATGGTCTTACCTTCTTACCGAAAAAGTTTAGCAAGGACACAAAATTTTAGTTCATCAAATTAATGCTGCCAAATGCTATAACCTGAAGAAAATTACTGACTGATTGCATAAACATATAGTGGGGGTTATAG
Source organism: Caprella mutica (assembly GCA_947561585.1). Taxonomy (NCBI): domain Eukaryota; kingdom Metazoa; phylum Arthropoda; class Malacostraca; order Amphipoda; family Caprellidae; genus Caprella; species Caprella mutica. The sequence goes on from CANNZV010001344.1 coordinate 197,909, forward strand.
TTAACACATAGTGGGGGTTATACTTAACATATAGTGGGGGTTATAGTTAACACATAGTGGGGGTTATACTTAACATATAGTGGGGGTTATACTTAACATATAGTGGGGGCTATACTTAACATATAGTGGGGGTTATACTTAACATATAGTGGGGGCTATACTTAACATATAGTGGGGGTTATACTTAACATATAGTGGGGGTTATACTTAACATGTAGTGGGGGTTATACTTAAAATATAGTGGGGGTTATACTTAACATATAGTGGGGGTTATACTTAACATATAGTGGGGGTTATACTTAACATGTAGTGGGGGTTATACTTAAAATATAGTGGGGGTTATACTTAACATATAGTGGGGGTTATACTTAACATGTTCATGACATGTTTCGTACAGTAAAATTGTTCAATTAAAAAATAAGGAGATTTATAATCTAAATAATTCTGCGTGATTATATGATCACGCATGTCACCAAATAATTAAAACTAGGATTTACAAACTGTAACTACTTGTGAAATTAAAATGGTAGTGATTAACTAACTTATATTTAGTGTATCTACTTACACTGCTAAAACTAGTGCGTAACTAACTAATACCTAGTGTATCTACTTACACTGCTAAAACTAGTGCGTAACTAACTAATACCTAGTGTATCTACTTACACTGCTAAAACTAGTGCGTAACTAACTAATACCTAGTGTATCTACTTACACTGCTAAAACTAGTGCGTAACTAACTAATACCTAGTGTATCTACTTCTACTACTAAAACTAGTGCGTAACTAACTAATACCTAGTGTATCTACTTCTACTACTAAAACTAGTGCGTAACTAACTAATACCTAGTGTATCTACTTACACTGCTAAAACTAGTGCGTAACTAACTAATACCTAGTGTATCTACTTACACTGCTAAAACTAGTGCGTAACTAACTAATACCTAGTGTATCTACTTACACTGCTAAAACTAGTGCGTAACTAACTAATACCTAGTGTATCTACTTACACTGCTAAAACTAGTGCGTAACTAACTAATACCTAGTGTATCTACTTCTACTACTAAAACTAGTGCGTAACTAACTAATACCTAGTGTATCTACTTCTACTACTAAAACTAGTGCGTAACTAACTAATACCTAGTGTATCTACTTACACTGCTAAAACTAGTGCGTAACTAACTAATACCTAGTGTATCTACTTACACTGCTAAAACTAGTGCGTAACTAACTAATACCTAGTGTATCTACTTCTACTACTAAAACTAGTGCGTAACTAACTAATACCTAGTGTATCTACTTCTACTACTAAAACTAGTGCGTAACTAACTAATACCTAGTGTATCTACTTACACTGCTAAAACCAGTGCGTAACTAACTAATACCTGCCCCCAGGGGCTCTATCCTGAAGCTGTCTGTGGTGAATGGAAGAGAAGGGGGGTGGCGTCCCTTGGGCCCCGAACTGTTGTAATTTGGATTATATATTTTCTTTTTTCATTTTTACCATGTTTATCATTTTTTTAACGCTACTTGCAGTTTTAGAGGATAGCGCTAGGGTGTTGCTCTTCAACTACGAGGTCTTAGATTTTGTGTCAGGTAGGCTCGTAGGCTTCATTTACTATCACCTCTTCATTTTCCTCTTCCATCCGTGAGTGCAGCCACCGGTGCTTGTGTCCCGTTTCGTCACATTCCTTGGTAAGTGACTGCATTCACGGAGTAGCTTTTCTGCATCCATGAGCATTGTCACTGACGGTGGTAAGTGACTTTGTTCATGGAGCCACTTTCCTCTCTGACTGCTTCTTCCAGTCCCTTGTATTTAATTTCCTTTTGACGTCAGTGTTGTGGCCTTTGGTTCCGAAGCAGACGTTAAACCCCTACTAAAATTAAATTAACTAATACCTACTTCTTTCTTTTTGCCACTAGGTACGAGAATTGTGACTGTTCGAGGTGTGAACTAACCAACAGGAGGAGACTGTTAATGAAGCACCAACAGAGAATACGCAGAGCTAATGTTACGTCAAAGGTATGGACTTGCATTAAATATTCATTCTATCATCTTCATTAATTACCTAAAATATTTCATCGCCATCTTAATTACTAATCTAGATATTGAGAATAATATCTACCCCGTCTATGCACCAATGTACATCTATTGTGACTTCACAATATCCTATAGACACTAAGGCTTTGCTGTCTGTATAAGATGACTGCGACAAATAAGGTTATTTCTCCCTAGATCAGAGATAGGGCTAGTCTGTACACCTTTAAATTAGTTTTAACGGCTTAGAGAGAGGTAGAAACTTCCAGTGAGCTACACATTAAAGATGCTTATATCTCTATTTATTGTCAGTATATATTCCACTTTAATTGCGTCATTATTTTGATAGTTGCATGGAGACTTTGAGTTTTTATGTTGCGTACTATCAATGTAAGAATGGCAGTTAATGTTATTTATAAAGACACTTCCACTATCTCTCAATGGGCCAATAGAGTTGGTGAAAAACATGGTAATGGTAAGCCTAAAGAGACACCTATAAACTACAGCTATCCTCCTCCCAAACAGCATTTCTGACCCCAATAAAGCCTTTCTTGTAGACTTAACTTATTAATTGTATTCTCTCCATGAACTAATAAGCAGTACTACTTTATTATTCAACTCATCTTTAAATGATTGGATGCATAACAGCTACTGCGTGTTTGCTATCGCAATAGCATGACTTCTCTCCACCACTTCAAGACTCTCATCTAAACAATACACAATCTGCAAGCAAAGGAAACACTTATCTACCTACAGAAACTCAAACTAACTGATAGCACTCCACAAAATGTAATACCTACATTCATTAACTCTCCCTCCACATGCTGCCATTAATATATCAAATAACTTGAATGATTTCGAAATGCTATTTGTAGCCTCATCTTATCTTTCCATTCAGCAATTTCAACAACAACCGTAGTGAGTTGTAGAGCCACAAAATTAACTTCTTTTGCCTTCATTTCCTCTACTTCAAGTAAAACTATCAATTACTTGATAAAGAAATGTATCTGATTGAACCAACTTCTAAAATTAACGAGTCAAATAAACCTGAAAAAGCTACTTTAAAGGCAAAAAAACCTGCAACATAGTTCAAGAAGTAATTCAAACTGGTTGTTGACGGTAGTCATCCTTCTGGTGTATGCGCCTCGCATAGACAATTTCTCTGCTAAATACCTCAATAGTAATTATAAAGACTTTCGGAGATGGTCTAGTTTACCATCACTTTGTGTGAGTCATGTCAGAGTACTTAGCTGAACCTGCCTAGTTTCTTTGGTTAGTACTTCAGAGTACCTAGGTGAACCTGCCTAGTTTCTTTGGTTAGTACTTCAGAGTACCTAGCTGAACATGCCTAGTTTCTTTGAGTACTCCTAGTACTTCAGAGTACCTAGCTGAATTTGCCTAGTTTCTTGCGGGTTCTCCCAGAGCTTCTGAAGACGACTAAGAATGTGGATTTCCTTCTAGGAATTTGAGGAGTGGCTCCTTACTAAAAATTTGGAAGCGTACGAGAGATACAGGATGCGAAGGACTGCACCCGTAGACTTGGACTCTGAAACTGTCCGGTCAGAGGATTGGTGGTGGGTGAACCATCTTGAAGAATTCCTGGAGGAGAACAAGAAAATATTTGGAAGGATATGCGAACGGTAAGATTAGATGAGGCGAATGTAGCATTCTGCTTCTTTGGGAAAGATGCGGTTAAAATCACGGAAACTTGCTACGCTGGATACCCTTCACTAAACACAAAATCACACTAAACCTTTCCATCATCCATTGTTTCATTAGTTTTTTTTTCGGTTCCATGGGAGTTGGAGAGTTTTTATCATAGCTAACTTAGGTAGATCTGCTGGATAAGTTTTTTCACCACACTAACCAGGTGTCACTTGCATGGCCGCTTCCTTCCAGCCTACCTACATTAACTAGAATAACCTATGAGTTAGCATGAAATAAATGTGCCTAGCAATATCTAAATTTAGATAGTTAGAAAAATACTATGTACTCTATAGTCTGTTAACATACATGCACAATATGCTAGTTAAAATCCAAGATTTGATAGAAATGATCGCTAAGAACACTTTACAATATTCAGTGATATGGCACTACTTAATTAATGATTACTGTTGCAATATATCTCAAAAAAAGAATAAGATGTATACCTTTATCGTGGTAGGTTTCCTTTGTGTACATTTCTCATGTTGGGAACATTTTCTTGATGTGTGAGGTGCTAATTTCTTCTAAATGTGTTTGTTTGGTTTGTTAGAAGTGATTTGATAGATTTTAAATGTTTTACATCAAGAGGGTAAGTGGCAACCTAGTTTGTGCTACCAGAGAAAAGAGTCACTGTGATGATGTACTATCAGAGAAAAGAGTCACTGTGATGATGTACTATCAGAGAAAAGAGTCACTGTGATGATGTACTATCAGAGAAAAGAGTCACTGTGATGATGTACTATCAGAGAAAAGAGTCACTGTGATGATGTACTATCAGAGAAAAGAGTCACTGTGATGATGTACTATCAGAAAAAAGAGTCACTGTGATGATGCACTATCAGAAAAAAGAGTCACTGTGATGATGTACTATCAGAAAAAAGAGTCACTGTGATGATGTACTATCAGAGAAAAGAGTCACTGTGATGATGTACTATCAGAGAAAAGAGTCACTGTGATGATGTACTATCAGAGAAAAGAGTCACTGTGATGATGTACTATCAGAAAAAAGAGTCACTGTGATGCTGTACTATCAGTGAAAAGAGTCACTGTGATGATGTACTATCAGAGAAAAGAGTCACTGTGATGATGTACTATCTGAGAAAAGAGTCACTGTGATGATGTACTATCAGAGAAAAGAGTCACTGTGATGATGTACTATCAGAGAAAAGAGTCACTGTGATGATGTACTATGAGAGAAAAGAGTCACTGTGATGATGTACTATCAGAGAAAAGAGTCACTGTGATGATGTACTATGAGAGAAAAGAGTCACTGTGATGATGTGCTATCAGAGAAAAGAGTCACTGTGATGATGTACTATCAGAGAAAAGAGTCACTGTGATGATGTACTATCAGAGAAAAGAGTCACTGTGATGATGTACTATGAGAGAAAAGAGTCACTGTGATGATGTACTATCAGAGAAAAGAGTCACTGTGATGATGTACTATGAGAGAAAAGAGTCACTGTGATGATGTACTATCAGAAAAAAGAGTCACTGTGATGATGCACTATCAGAAAAAAGAGTCACTGTGATGATGTACTATCAGAAAAAAGAGTCACTGTGATGATGTACTATCAGAGAAAAGAGTCACTGTGATGATGTACTATCAGAGAAAAGAGTCACTGTGATGATGTACTATCAGAGAAAAGAGTCACTGTGATGATGTACTATCAGAGAAAAGAGTCACTGTGATGATGTACCATCAGAGAAAAGAGTCACTGTGATGATGTACTATCAGAGAAAAGAGTCACTGTGATGATGTACTATCAGAGAAAAGAGTCACTGTGATGATGTACTATCAGAGAAAAGAGTCACTGTGATGATGTACTATCAGAGAAAAGAGAGTCATTATGATGATGTACTGTCAGAGAAAAGAGTCACTGAGATGATGTACTATCAGAGAAAAGAGAGTCATTATGATGATGTACTGTCAGAGAAAAGAGTCACTGTGATGATGTACTATCAGAGAAAAGAGAGTCATTTTGATGATGTACTATCAGAGAAAAGAGTCACTGTGATGATGTACTATCAGAGAAAAGAGTCACTGTGATGATGTACTATCAGAGAAAAGAGTCACTGTGATGATGTACTATCAGAGAAAAGAGTCACTGTGATGATGTACTATCAGAGAAAAGAGTCACTGTGATGATGTACTATCAGAGAAAAGAGTCACTGTGATGATGTACTATCAGAGAAAAGTGTCACTGTGATGATGTACTATCAGAGAAAAGAGTCACTGTGATGATGTACTATCAGAGAAAAGAGTCACTGTGATGATGTACTATCAGAGAAAAGAGTCACTGTGATGATGTACTATCAGAGAAAAGAGTCACTGTGATGATGTACTATCAGAGAAAAGAGTCACTGTGATGATGTACTATCAGAGAAAAGAGTCACTGTGATGATGTACTATCAGAGAAAAGAGTCACTGTGATGATGTACTATCAGAGAAAAGAGTCACTGTGATGATGTACTATCAGAGAAAAGAGTCACTGTGATGATGTACTATCAGAGAAAAGAGTCACTGTGATGATGTACTATCAGAGAAAAGAGTCACTGTGATGATGTACTATCAGAGAAAAGAGTCACTGTGATGATGTACTATCAGAGAAAAGAGTCACTGTGATGATGTACTATCAGAGAAAAGAGTCACTGTGATGATGTACTATCAGAGAAAAGAGTCACTGTGATGATGTACTATCAGAGCAAAGAGTCACTGTGGTGATGTACTATCAGAGAAAAGAGTCACTGTGATGATGTACTATCAGAGAAAAGAGTCACTGTGATGATGTACTATCAGAGAAAAGAGTCACTGTGGTGATGTACTATCAGAGAAAAGAGTCTCTCCACTAATTTCACAAATCACGGTTTTCAAATTTCCTATCATTTTCCCACCCCAAACTAGTTTAAAATACCTACAAAAACTACAATATCTTTTTTGAGAGTGAAATGAGTGTGAAGAAATCCTCACAGAAATCATCACTTTAAACTAGGGTCACAACTAGGATCCTTTAATTTTTTAATTGCGTCCCTCTCAAGAGTGTCTCTAAAACATTCTGAACCGAAATTACATTAAAATGTTGCATAGCCATCAAAAGAAGCGCAGTGCAGGCTATTATTTACCAATTTAAGTTTTGAACGTGTATTTAGAAGCTATGGTGTTTCTGTTGTTAGAGGCCGCAGTTAGTTAGTGTACCGCAATTTACCTGCTTGACCCTGTAATAGTTATTTGTTTCAACTTCAGTCCAAAGCAATGGTACAGGGCCCTAGTGACAAGAATCAACAATTGATAAATACTCAATGAATTCAATTGGCACAATTCAGAAGAACTTCCCAATTTTATTTCAATTGAGAAAATATCCATTTTATCACAATGACATTGCAAAATTTGTCTTAAAAACTTGTTTCAAGTTGTTTCGTTATTAGTCTGCACTAGCAAGCCTATAACTCTACCGTTCCGTTCTGAACTGTTGTACAGTCCTCCTTATCTCTAAATTACCAAATTGCATATGGGGGTAAAATGGAAATTTTGTGGTAAAACCGAGACCAAAAATATACTCTTTTTATAACAAGAAAGTTAATTCGATAGTAGCAATTCTTTTTCACATCTCTAATGAACTCTGAACCAATGAGTTACTTACCCAAACTCCGTCCCTAATTGGCTATAAAATTTGCCCCAAATCGAATATCTGATACAGAGTTATGTTCAATTTTGTAATTTGAAATTAATTGAACATTAAATACTAAACCTAGTTAACTTAAAATAGACTTATTAGACTGATGGTAGATACACACAGAACTTATTAGACTGATGGTAGATAGACACAGAACTTATTAGACTGATGGTAGATAGACACAGAACTTATTAGACTGATGGTAGATAGACACAGAACTTATTAGACTGATGGTAGATACACACAGAACTTATTAGACTGATGGTAGATACACACAAAACTTATTAGACTGATGGTAGATAGACACAGAACTTATTAGACTGATGGTAGATAGACACAGAACTTATTAGACTGATGGTAGATACACACAGAACTTATTAGACTGATGGTAGATAGACACAGAACTTATTAGACTGATGGTAGATATACACAGAACTTATTAGACTGATGGTAGATACACACAGAACTTATTAGACTGATGGTAGATAGACACAGAACTTATTAGACTGATGGTAGATATACACAGAACTTATTAGACTGATGGTAGATAGACACAGAACTTATTAGACTGATGGTAGATAGACACAGAACTTATTAGACTGATGGTAGATATACACAGAACTTATTAGACTGATGGTAGATACACACAGAACTTATTAGACTGATGGTAGATAGACACAGAACTTATTAGACTGATGGTAGATACACACAGAACTTATTAGACTGATGGTAGATAGACACAGAACTTATTAGACTGATGGTAGATATACACAGAACTTATTAGACTGATGGTAGATACACACAGAACTTATTAGACTGATGGTAGATAGACACAGAACTTATTAGACTGATGGTAGATATACACAGAACTTATTAGACTGATGGTAGATAGACACAGAACTTATTAGACTGATGGTAGATACACACAGAACTTATTAGACTGATGGTAGATAGACACAGAACTTATTAGACTGATGGTAGATATACACAGAACTTATTAGACTGATGGTAGATACACACAGAACTTATTAGACTGATGGTAGATAGACACAGAACTTATTAGACTGATGGTAGATAGACACAGAACTTATTAGACTGATGGTAGATATACACAGAACTTATTAGACTGATGGTAGATACACACAGAACTTATTAGACTGATGGTAGATAGACACAGAACTTATTAGACTGATGGTAGATATACACAGAACTTATTAGACTGATGGTAGATACACACAGAACTTATTAGACTGATGGTAGATACACACAAAACTTATTAGACTGATGGTAGATAGACACAGAACTTATTAGACTGATGGTAGATAGACACAGAACTTATTAGACTGATGGTAGATAGACACAGAACTTATTAGACTGATGGTAGATACACACAGAACTTATTAGACTGATGGTAGATAGACACAGAACTTATTAGACTGATGGTAGATAGACACAGAACTTATTAGACTGATGGTAGATACACACAGAACTTATTAGACTGATGGTAGATACACACAGAACTTATTAGACTGATGGTAGATAGACACAGAACTTATTAGACTGATGGTAGATAGACACAGAACTTATTAGACTGATGGTAGATAGACACAGAACTTATTAGACTGATGGTAGATATACACAGAACTTATTAGACTGATGGTAGATACACACAGAACTTATTAGACTGATGGTAGATAGACACAGAACTTATTAGACTGATGGTAGATATACACAGAACTTATTAGACTGATGGTAGATAGACACAGAACTTATTAGACTGATGGTAGATAGACACAGAACTTATTAGACTGATGGTAGATATACACAGAACTTATTAGACTGATGGTAGATACACACAGAACTTATTAGACTGATGGTAGATAGACACAGAACTTATTAGACTGATGGTAGATACACACAGAACTTATTAGACTGATGGTAGATAGACACAGAACTTATTAGACTGATGGTAGATATACACAGAACTTATTAGACTGATGGTAGATACACACAGAACTTATTAGACTGATGGTAGATAGACACAGAACTTATTAGACTGATGGTAGATATACACAGAACTTATTAGACTGATGGTAGATAGACACAGAACTTATTAGACTGATGGTAGATACACACAGAACTTATTAGACTGATGGTAGATAGACACAGAACTTATTAGACTGATGGTAGATATACACAGAACTTATTAGACTGATGGTAGATACACACAGAACTTATTAGACTGATGGTAGATAGACACAGAACTTATTAGACTGATGGTAGATAGACACAGAACTTATTAGACTGATGGTAGATATACACAGAACTTATTAGACTGATGGTAGATACACACAGAACTTATTAGACTGATGGTAGATAGACACAGAACTTATTAGACTGATGGTAGATATACACAGAACTTATTAGACTGATGGTAGATACACACAGAACTTATTAGACTGATGGTAGATACACACAAAACTTATTAGACTGATGGTAGATAGACACAGAACTTATTAGACTGATGGTAGATAGACACAGAACTTATTAGACTGATGGTAGATAGACACAGAACTTATTAGACTGATGGTAGATACACACAGAACTTATTAGACTGATGGTAGATAGACACAGAACTTATTAGACTGATGGTAGATAGACACAGAACTTATTAGACTGATGGTAGATACACACAGAACTTATTAGACTGATGGTAGATACACACAGAACTTATTAGACTGATGGTAGATAGACACAGAACTTATTAGACTGATGGTAGATAGACACAGAACTTATTAGACTGATGGTAGATACACACAGAACTTATTAGACTGATGGTAGATAGACACAGAACTTATTAGACTGATGGTAGATAGACACAGAACTTATTAGACTGATGGTAGATAGACACAGAACTTATTAGACTGATGGTAGATACACACAGAACTTATTAGACTGATGGTAGATAGACACAGAACTTATTAGACTGATGGTAGATAGACACAGAACTTATTAGACTGATGGTAGATAGACACAGAACTTATTAGACTGATGGTAGATAGACACAGAACTTATTAGACTGATGGTAGATACACACAGAACTTATTAGACTGATGGTAGATAGACACAGAACTTATTAGACTGATGGTAGATATACACAGAACTTATTAGACTGATGGTAGATACACACAGAACTTATTAGACTGATGGTAGATACACACAGAACTTATTAGACTGATGGTAGATAGACACAGAACTTATTAGACTGATGGTAGATACACACAGAACTTATTAGACTGATGGTAGATAGACACAGAACTTATTAGACTGATGGTAGATATACACAGAACTTATTAGACTGATGGTAGATACACACAGAACTTATTAGACTGATGGTAGATACACACAGAACTTATTAGACTGATGGTAGATACACACAGAACTTATTAGACTGATGGTAGATACACACAGAACTTATTAGACTGATGGTAGATAGACACAGAACTTATTAGACTGATGGTAGATACACACAAAACTTATTAGACTGATGGTAGATAGACACAGAACTTATTAGACTGATGGTAGATAGACACAGAACTTATTGGACTGATGGTAGATACACACAGAACTTATTGGACTGATGGTAGATACACACAGAACTTATTAGACTGATGGTAGATACACACAAAACTTATTAGACTGATGGTAGATAGACACAGAACTTATTAGACTGATGGTAGATAGACACAGAACTTATTAGACTGATGGTAGATAGACACAGAACTTATTAGACTGATGGTAGATAGACACAGAACTTATTAGACTGATGGTAGATACACACAAAACTTATTAGACTGATGGTAGATAGACACAGAACTTATTAGACTGATGGTAGATACACACAGAACTTATTAGACTGATGGTAGATAGACACAGAACTTATTAGACTGATGGTAGATACACACAAAACTTATTAGACTGATGGTAGATACACACAGAACTTATTGGACTGATGGTAGATAGACACAGAACTTATTAGACTGATGGTAGATAGACACAGAACTTATTAGACTGATGGTAGATAGACACAGAACTTATTAGACTGATGGTAGATAGACACAGAACTTATTAGACTGATGGTAGATAGACACAGAACTTATTAGACTGATGGTAGATAGACACAGAACTTATTAGACTGATGGTAGATAGACACAGAACTTATTAGACTGATGGTAGATACACACAAAACTTATTAGACTGATGGTAGATAGACACAGAACTTATTAGACTGATGGTAGATACACACAGAACTTATTAGACTGATGGTAGATAGACACAGAACTTATTAGACTGATGGTAGATACACACAAAACTTATTAGACTGATGGTAGATACACACAGAACTTATTAGACTGATGGTAGATACACACAGAACTTATTAGACTGATGGTAGATACACACAGAACTTATTAGACTGATGGTAGATACACACAGAACTTATTAGACTGATGGTAGATAGACACAGAACTTATTAGACTGATGGTAGATAGACACAGAACTTATTAGACTGATGGTAGATAGACACAGAACTTATTAGACTGATGGTAGATAGACACAGAACTTATTAGACTGATGGTAGATACACACAGAACTTATTAGACTGATGGTAGATAGACACAGAACTTATTAGACTGATGGTAGATACACACAGAACTTATTAGACTGATGGTAGATAGACACAGAACTTATTAGACTGATGGTAGATACACACAGAACTTATTAGACTGATGGTAGATACACACAGAACTTATTAGACTGATGGTAGATAGACACAGAACTTATTAGGGGATTAAAGGAGTTAAAACACACAGCGCATTCTCAAGATTGTGCAAATGGGCAAATAGTGCGGATCATATACCCAGAAGTTATGTAGTACCTACCAGACTGAGGTACAAGCTAATATTATTGTCCTGTCACCATCAACTGTATAAGGTATATGGGGGCGGTTATCCTTATAACTTTCACCCACCTTCTTAAGCCTCTATCTGCATTATAAGGTATGGTTATGATATACTGGTTATGATATACTGGTTATGATATACTGGTTATGATATACTGGTTATGATATACTGGTTATGATATACTGGTTATGATATACTGGTTATGATATACTGGTTATGATATACTGGTTATGATATACTGGTTATGATATACTGGTTATGATATACTGGTTATGATATACTGGTTATGATATACTGGTTATGATATACTGGTTATGATATACTGGATATGATATACTGGTTGTGATATACTGGTTATGATATACTGGTTATGATATACTGGTTATGATATACTGGTTATGATATACTGGATATGATATACTGGTTATGATATACTGGTTATGATATACTGGTTATGATATACTGGTTATGATATACTGGATATGATATACTGGTTATGATATACTGGTTATGATATACTGGTTATGATATACTGGTTATGATATACTGGTTATGATATACTGGTTATGATATACTGGTTATGATATACTGGATATGATATACTGGTTATGATATACTGGATATGATATACTGGTTATGATATACTGGTTATGATATACTGGTTATGATATACTGGTTATGATATACTGGTTATGATATACTGGATATGATATACTGGATATGATATACTGGATATGATATACTGGTTATGATATACTGGTTATGATGTATGGCATGATATACTCTAAGAACTGCTATAAACAGTTCCTATATCTGTTTTTCATGAGAGTGCAAGTACACTTTAGCTACACAAATCACTACTCCAAATGTCAAGTTTTACCAGCAAGTAACAGTTTTTTTCAAATAAACAATCTAATTATATTTAACCTTTACTTATCGTTTGCTTGCCATATCAAGAACTTTAGAACACTAACTCTAAAGCAACTGCCATATTTATCACCAATTTTCAATAGTCCATCTAAAAATAGATATATTAGAGCTATCTATACTGTCTATGGTACAACTGGTTGATTTACAAATACTGTACCACCACCTTTACTGTCTATAGAGTACAACTAGTTAATTTACAAGTACTGTACCACCATCTTTACTGTCTATAGAGTACACTAATTCATTTACAAGTACTGTACCACCATTTTTACTGTCTATAGAGTACAACTAGTTAATTTACAAGTACTGTACCACCATCTTTACTGTCTATAGAGTACAACTAATTCATTTACAAGTACTGTACCACCATCTTTACTGTCTATAGAGTACAACTAATTCATTTACAAGTACTGTACCACCATCTTTACTGTCTATAGAGTACAACTAGGTAATTTACAAGTACTGTACCACCATCTTTACTGTCTATAGAATACAACTAGTTAATTTACAAGTACTGTACCACCATCTTTACTGTCTATAGAGTACAACTAGTTAATTTACAAGTACTGTACCACCATCTTTACTGTCTATAGAGTACAACTAATTCATTTACAAGTACTGTACCACCATCTTTACTGTCTATAGAGTACAACTAATTCATTTACAAGTACTGTACCACCATCTTTACTGTCTATAGAGTACAACTAGTTAATTTACAAGTACTGTACCACCATCTTTACTGTGTATGGTACAACTGGTTCATATACCAGTACAAGCTAGGGTACAACTTCTTTATTTACAGCTTCAACAAAGTATTTGTTAATCCAGTAGAAATTAGGAGCTCCAGGAACATCTATTCTGAATACTGAAAACACTCCATGAACTTTTCTTGGCTAAATTCCTGACATTTTAGTCCCTATTCTTTCTGAGCACTAGGCACACTAGGGTCTCTTATCTATTGAATGATATTTATTCCCTGAGCATTAGTGTTGTTTACGATCTCACTCTGCCAAAACAAACTTATCGAGTTCGGGAGGTCATGCTACCTAGAACCTAACTATGACGTCACTAAAACCACATCTTCGCATGGATGCATTCAACTAATTGTAAAGCTAATATATCTTAATATCAAACTGTGAATGATTTCGCTAGGCCTGCTTTAAATCTACCTAATTACTGCCCTGATTGACTGAATACAATGAACTTAGTGAAAAGTTTAGCAAAATTGACACAAATAGGTATTTTACTAGGTTTTTTTGTCGTTAAATAAGTGCTTCCTATTTCATTCAAGAACTACTTTATATGTTTTAATTTTAGTTCGTATTACTGATTCGGTTCCTCAGTCTCATTAAATCATTTATCTCTTGTGTTTTTTCCTCCTTTGTTACGGAGATGGTCTTTGTAAGTAATTCCCCCGATTGAAAAATTAAGAGAATAATATTAAATATATATATTACATTATTTGAATATATCAGTAATTAACTGATAAAGAAACTGTTGAGAAATAATATTCAAACTAGTAGGCAGTAAGGACAAATATAATTAGGTATACCTACCTCGCTAGAATAGATCATAAATTAGTGTTTAAATAACATTAACCAAAGCATCACAGCTACCTCGTAAGTTACCTAGATATTTTTAAGGGAAATATATTGTCTTTTTGAACAAAAAATAAGTTACCTAGTTTTGATTTTCCAAAAAAAAAGGAATTAATTTCTAATTTTCGAAACAAATTTGAATTTCACGGAACTTTGTTTTAGAGACACACTATGGACTAATAATAAATACCAGATGTTATTGTGAATGTAGTATTCCGCGGGACAGACCTAATATTACTTGCAGTCGGTATCAAGAGATATACATTATATAGATCTGCTAATGGGTACTATTCCGCATCGAATGCATATTACTTACGGTATGCACAATCTAATTGCCTTGCAAACATCCGCAGTACAACTTAGTGCCTTTGTAAAGTACCGCAGTGAAATATAGTACACTGCAATGTTCCATAGTGAAATCTAGTAACTTCCAGTGTTCTACAGTGCAATTAAGTATCTGTGCAATGTTCCGCAGTGCAATCTAGTACCTTTGCAATGTTCCGCAGTGCAATCTAGTACCTTTGCAATGTTCCGCAGTGCAATCTAGTACCTTTGCAATGTTCCGCAGTGCAATCTAGTACCTTTGCAATGTTCCGCAGTGCAATCTAGTACCTTTGCAATGTTCCGCAGTACAATCTAGTACCTTTACATGTTCCGCAGTACAATCTAGCACCTTTGCAATGTTCCGCAGTGCAATCTAGTACCTTTGTAATGTTCCGCAGTGCAATCTAGTACCTTTGCAATGTTCCGCAGTGCAATCTAGTACCTTTGTAATGTTCCGCAGTGCAATCTAGTACCTTTGTAATGTTCCGCAGTGCAATCTAGTACCTTTGCAATGTTCCGCAGTGCAATCTAGTATCTGTGCAATGTTCCGCAGTGCAATGTAGTCTTTACATGTTCCGCAGTACAATCTAGTACCTTTACATGTTCCGCAGTACAATCTAGTACCTTTACATGTTCCGCAGTGCAATCTAGTACCTTTGCAATGTTCCGCAGTGCAATCTAGTACCTTTACATGTTCCGCAGTACAATCTAGTACCTTTATATGTTCCGCAGTACAATCTAGTACCTTTACATGTTCCGCAGTGCAATCTAGTACCTTTACATGTTCTGCAGTACAATCTAGTACCTTTACATGTTCTGCAGTACAATCTAGTACCTTTACATGTTCCGCAGTACAATCTAGTACCTTTACATGTTCCGCAGTACAATCTAGTACCTTTACATGTTCCGCAGTACAATCTAGTACCTTTACATGTTCCGCAGTACAATCTAGTACCTTTACATGTTCCGCAGTGCAATCTAGTACCTTTGTAATGTTCCGCAGTGCAATCTAGTACCTTTGTAATGTTCCGCAGTGCAATCTAGTACCTTTGTAATGTTCCGCAGTGCAATCTAGTACCTTTGCAATGTTCCGCAGTGCAATCTAGTATCTGTGCAATGTTCCGCAGTGCAATGTAGTCTTTACATGTTCCGCAGTACAATCTAGTACCTTTACATGTTCCGCAGTACAATCTAGTACCTTTACATGTTCCGCAGTACAATCTAGTACCTTTGCAATGTTCCGCAGTACAATCTAGTACCTTTAGATGTTCCGCACTACAATCTAGTACCTTTACATGTTCCGCAGTACAATCTAGCACCTTTAGATGTTCCGCAGTACAATCTAGTGCCTTTAGATGTTCCGCACTACAATCTAGTACCTTTACATGTTCCGCAGTACAATCTAGTACCTTTACATGTTCCGCAGTACAATCTAGCACCTTTAGATGTTCCGCAGTACAATCTAGTACCTTTACATGTTCCGCAGTACAATCTAGTACCTTTACATGTTCCGCAGTACAATTTAGCACCTTTAGATGTTCTGCAGTACAATCTAGCACCTTTAGATGTTCCGCAGTACAATCTAGTACCTTTACATGTTCCGCACTACAATCTAGTACCTTTACATGTTCCGCAGTACAATCTAGTACCTTTACATGTTCCGCAGTACAATCTAGTACCTTTAGATGTTCTGCAGTACAATCTAGTACCTACATAGGGTCTAACATAGAAAATCTCATGACTGCTATTAATACTCACAATAAATTCATACATCGCGCATTAAATCTCTCGTATGCAATCTCGAATGCAAATGATGTCCTCTTAATATGGCGCTATTCTTTTTCTTACACGCCGTATGACATCGGTTCTTTCGGTAGGTATAACCAGCGCGTCTGCTCTCAGGAAGGTATAACACTAAAGCTACATGCCTTAGAATTAATGTTCCTTCTAATTGGTGGATTTAAAAGCAGATTCCTCATACTGATACAGGCCAGACATAATGTATATAGATTACTCAGATGATATTCTGTACACTGTACAAGGAGGGAGAAGTGATATAATAAGTTTGTAAAATTGTACATCAGCAGAGCGCCACAACTAGTATTTTAGGAGTCATAAGTCTTAAAGTTGCGCATTAGTTGTACTAGTGGGCACACATCTGTCTAGTGACTAGTGTGTGGTGTTCCTATAGGCACTAGAGTACCAGTTAGTTATGGTAACACCAAGCCAGAATAACTTACGAGTGTAGCTAGCGAAAATATATTTGCGCCGCGTCTAGGTTTACATTATTTCTTTTTAAATTCGATTTATATTCTTGGAAATAAATTTCTCAAAGTGATAATAAATAGAATGAGAATAAAGACACGTTTATTTATTGTGTACACACAGAGCTGTATTTTAAAGTAATGTCAACGTAATATTTTAAAAGCCACAAAGATATTCTCTTCTCTTTCGTTCGTTAAAATAAAGAGCGTGAGAGCTAATTAAAAGGTTTATTTTTAGATGTGAAATAGTTAGGTAGAGGTTAACTTGTTTCAACCGCATGGAATTTGTATCTCCTGTACAGTGTACGGCTGAGGGAGGGGGGAGAGGTAATTTCAATTTATGACTCTGGTGGAATTATAAGTTGTGTATTTCTAATGGTTGATGTTAGGTTGGCAGTGCAACCATTCCAACAGTCTCGAGGTTAATTGTCTAACCTCACCATAACTTTAACTCCTGTCAAACAGATAATTCTCCATTATTATCCCCCGCTTATTTAGTAGATCTTAAGTTTATTAACTCGACTGACTTATTATCGTATTCTATGGAAGAAGTGAATTGCTCTATAAAATTTATGTTATCAAATTAAACATAATGATGATTGGTGGTCAAAAGGAAGATTTAATTTTAGCAACCATATTATTATGAGGAATATTCATTGTTAGCATTGGGTGAAATGTTTTCAGTGGATCACTTCTTAAGAAGCGTTCAGCTCCCTCAGAGTTTAACCTTTCACTAGTCTCGGCTTTTTCACTCTTATTTTAAAAACTAACAAATGCTGGGTTGTGTGGATTCAAACCTATTCAATTAACAATAATAAGTAGATAATTTCTTTAATATATTGCATTGGTAGCCTAATAAGTTAGTTTTTCTCAAGACTCAGTTGAATCTTCTATATTTTCAGGATAAGACAGAGAATGAAGAGGACCCGGACGAACCACCTGATGATGACGAAGCCTCAATGGCCGGTGTGTTGAATGCTGTCTCCAATGAGATCCATGACATTCCAGACAGGAAGAAGCAAGATTTGCACAGCGGCCAAACTCCATCTAGGGTTTTCCTGCAAGCGACTGCTGCCAACAGACACAACCTATACCCTCCAATGAGTCCTGACTCTGAGGCTAAACTCCACAGTCATTTTAAGAAGAGGTCCATCACCCCGACTAACGATGACATGTTAG
This sequence comes from Caprella mutica, assembly GCA_947561585.1. Lineage (NCBI taxonomy): Eukaryota > Metazoa > Arthropoda > Malacostraca > Amphipoda > Caprellidae > Caprella > Caprella mutica. The sequence goes on from CANNZV010001344.1 coordinate 216,577, forward strand.
GTTCACCGCAAGCAATGAACTTCGAGACCAATTCCACTGAGACCAACACGGCCTTCAACCGACTCAACTTGAAGACATCCAAATCGAGTACACCTGATTCTTCTGTCTCCAATCCTCTTGAGGTGAGTTTTTTCTTTAATTAGTTCCTTTATTTCGCGCTCTATTAATGTTACATTGGCTTTAAATTTATTCCTATTTTTCAGCCAACGATTTCTGTGAAGAAAGAAATTCCTGATGACATGTGGAGTGGTGATAGTCTGAATTTGAAACGCAAGTATGAAGACATTAAGAATCACAATCTCTTTCCATCCACTTCTCAACTTTACCTGAATAGTCTTTCTAACTCTTATGCATTCAATTTGAATCATAGTTTGAACGTGTCATCTCACGAACCTTTTTCCGCAAGCCATTTGTCCAATAGTGGTGAAACTAGCAGCAAGTCTCTGAGAACTGGCGAAAAGTCAGACTTCGAGTACAACACAGAGTTATTCAACCTTAATAGAGAAAAGAACTTCAAAACTGCGCTAGATCTTGAATTCAAACGAAGAGGTTCTTCTTCATTGATGGACGATGCTGCCAGTTATCCAAATCCATATCAACAAAATCAGTTCCTTCAACGTCCTTCCTTAGACAACCCACAGAGTTTCTTACGGAATATGGGCAGTGGAGCCTTAGAAGAGCTCTCCATCTTCAGCAAGATGATGTTCAATAGAAGACTCACAGATCCCCTCTCATCATCTAACAGATCTGACGAGACTACTCCTTATTATTCACTTGGCTCCCCTTACAACACACTGCATCGTCCCTCAGTCTCATCTCTACGTCCTTCTGACAACACAGGGCCTACTCACTCCTCTCCACCCATTCAACCGTATCCTTTGCGTCTCGTACCATCCGAGTTGAGATGGCCGCCATCTTTCCTCCACTTCCCACCACCCGGTCAGTTTCCTCTCATCCCTCCGGATAATCTGTTGCCATACCACCCTGTAATTTTCCCTAACAACCGAAACTTGTAGTCCTACTCATTCCGTAAAGAATGACTAGCATCTTTCTATACTCATTTGATTACTCTAAATTGTGATCTAGCATATGGAAACTGTTTCCGTTACATCTTCAGTATTGAGCAAACGAGAGAACTCTGTTTTCTTTTGCTTCTAACTTTTATGTGATTTAGTATACGATATTTTTAATTTAAATGTGATATTTATGTTGGTATTTCTTTAGCTTAGAGCTCTTTGTTTTTTAGTACTAAATTTGCGGACTATTTATTGATAGGATTTTTTTAGGAAAGTTTAATTTGTTTGTTGTCTCTCGGATCCCCTCCCCTGTGTTGAGTATTTATTGCCATCAGACTTTAGGAAATAGTGATGGGGCATAACACTAATTGGTTCCGTGTCTCCCTCATTGCATCTTGTTCGTTCTTTTGGTAATCAAAAAACGGACAAAATAACCCTAGACCCTAAAGCATGAAAATGGATCAAAAGAAATCCTCGATTTAGAAGAGCGAACTATAAACATTTATAAATGCGATAATTTTCGCATTTGAATTCCAGTAAGGTTTCTCTGTATTACTTAAAGCAATGAAAGGTAGGTCTAATTTGCTGCAATGATGTGAGTTAATTCTCTCTGCAGACTATAAGATAATGGCTGAAAGAACTCTCCATGAATACCAATAGTTTATCCTATAACCAATTAAGATAAAGCTAATTGGTGTGGGGAGAACAGTCGTCACTTTTACCCATCGCTTGAACAATTCAAATGTGAACAAAAGGATAATATCCATGATTTGTTCTGCATATATACTGATCAGTTGATTGTAATAGCATAAAGTTAGTGCAGTGTAACAGTATTCTTTTCATTTGTTGCCGCTACTAATTGTTCAATTTGTTAATGGATACATCGAAGTGAATGATTACAAGCATAAGATACCTGAGATACACAATGTACCTACTGGGTTGTGAACTCACCAAAATTCTTTGGCTTTTGAAATCTCTGCCGCGGTATTTTTAAGAAGAAATCACTGTGAATGTTATGTACTTATGTTGTTAAATGTATAGGAGTACTTATATATAAATATATATATTACCAGTTTGAGCTTGATCTGTATATAGTTTTGTAGATTTTTTTTTCATTGTGACCACCTTAAATGGCCAATGGGATAATTTATGCTAATTTAATGCGTGAGGCATTTATATCCTACAATTTATGATTTAATTGAGCAAGCAGTTTGCATATTGGATGATTAAATTAACTCAGAGATATAAAAGAAGTCTACGGATAAATTGCGTATTGTATCACTTCTGAAAAATCGTATTAATTGTTTTGTGTGAGCATCCATATCAGTTTTGTTCAAAACAAAATAGCAGTCCTACCTCGTAAAGGGCCGTACACACGTAGGCTTTTTTAAGTCTTTCCATCAGACTTTTTGCTAAGCTCCTCCTACTTTTTCCACAAGAAAATAAGTTAAACTATATAATTATTAGTTGGTATCCATGATACTGCAGGTATCATGGATGCCAACTAAAATAAATATTATTAGCTATATCGTTTTTTCTTATATTCTCGTGGAAAAAGTAGGAGGAGCTTAGCAAAAAGTCTGGTTGAAAGACTTAAAAAAGCCTACGTGTGTACGGCCCTTTACAAGATAGGACTGATATTTTGCTTTCTTGTTTGTTGATGTATATAGTTATTTCGTGACTAAGTGTATTTGTTTTAATAGATTTGCCAATGGTTGTTATACGAGTAGACTTTAGTTGTTTATGAGGGTAGAGTTCGATGTCGGTAGGTTTTGCTTATTCTAACTATGCAACTTTTCGAGTGTATTATTTTGCATCAGTTGGGTAATTAGACTAAATAACTCAGTGCTCATATATCTAAATATTATAGACTATTCGATAATGAACTAGAATGGTTAACTCTGCAATATTTTTGATGAGTCCTTTAGTAATTTTAGATAATTTCTCCTAGGTATCTATCATTAGTCGTAGGTTTATACTTAGGTAGTAGATATGTCCGATCGACTTTAATTTCCATAGTTGTGTATTAGGTAGTAGGGCTTCGGTTTCCATTGCTTGCAGTGTCGTATCATTTTCTTGATAATAATTAGTTAGTATGTACATCTCGAAACTATGTACCTAATTAGAAATAATTAAAGATAGACCAGTTGATAAGGGTAGCTTTAGATGAAGCCAAAATTCACATCGATAAGATAGATTTAGCTGTCAAATTTTATATAGCTATATTTATATTTGTTGATAGTTAGGTGTTGCATTTGACTATATCATTTTCTGAGTGACTCATCACCTACAGTGTTAGAGTGTAATTAAGATGCATAGTAGCTCTCTGGGTAAAGCTGTGGTATAGTGATACCTAGAGCCAAATGGTGGAATTTTTAAGCCAAGTAGAGAGGGATATCTGGGTGAAGTTGAGGGGGATATTCAGTACCAAGTAGAGGGGGTTATTCAGTACCAAGTAGAGGGGGTTATTCAGTACCAAGTAGAGGGGGGTATTCAGTACCAAGTAGAGGGGGTTATTCAGTACCAAGTAGAGGGGGTTATTCAGTACCAAGTAGAGGGGGTTATTCAGTACCAAGTAGAGGGGGTTATTCAGTACCAAGTAGAGGGGGTTATTCAGTACCAAGTAGAGGGGGGTATTCAGTACCAAGTAGAGGGGGTTATTCAGTACCAAGTAGAGGGGGGTATTCAGTACCAAGTAGAGGGGGTTATTCAGTACCAAGTAGAGGGGGGTATTCAGTACCAAGTAGAGGGGGGTATTCAGTACCAAGTAGAGGGGGGCATTCAGTACCAAGTAGAGGGGGATATTCAGTACCAAGTTGAGGGGGATATTCAGTACCAAGTTGAGGGGGATATTCAGTACCAACTAGAGGGGGATATTCAGTACCAAGTTGAGGGGGATATTCAGTACCAACTAGAGGGGGATATTCAGTACCAACTAGAGGGGGATATTCAGTACCAAGTTGAGGGGGATATTCAGTACCAAGTAGAGGGGGATATTCAGTACCAAGTTGAGGGGGATATTCAGTACCAAC
>CANNZV010001344.1:220739-281280 GCA_947561585.1 Caprella mutica
CAAGTTGAGGGGGATATTCAGTACCAAGTTGAGGGGGATATTCAGTACCAAGTAGAGGGGGATATTCAGTACCAAGTAGAGGGGGATATTCAGTACCAAGTTGAGGGGGATATTCAGTACCAAGTTGAGGGGGATATTCAGTACCAAGTAGAGGGGGGTATTCAGTACCAAGTAGAGGGGGATATTCAGTACCAAGTAGAGGGGGATATTCAGTACCAAGTAGAGGGGGATATTCAGTACCAAGTAGAGGGGGATATTCAGTACCAAGTAGAGGGGGATATTCAGTACCAAGTAGAGGGGGATATTCAGTACCAAGTAGAGGGGGGTATTCAGTACCAAGTTGAGGGGGGTATTTGGTGCCAATATATAAATATTTATCATTCCAAACCATTTCCTCTATTCAAGAGGTAATTCATTTTCGATGGTTAATACAATAGCAGAAGAGGTAAATATAGGTTTTGTCAATCATTAATAAGGTTTAAAATTTAGTTAAATACGCTAACTATAGTGTGCGACATTTTGAGGTGCATTTTATCTTGATATATTTCCCTGGTAAGTTTTTGTTTGTACTTTAAGCTTCAAATGTACAATCTATGCAATTTAATTGGCTAACATTAGGTATTAGGTTAGGGAAGACTTCTCTACTGAAACACAATCCAAGGGACTTTGGATAGATCTAAATGATATATTGTTGAGTATTCTTAGACTAATTATTTATTACCATTTGATTGATTGTGCTATTGTTTAATTCTTTGTTAAATTGCTTGTGGTTAAAATTGTACCTGAGATGTTATATTTGTGAGATTTGGTTACTTTGTTAGAGTGTTCATTTTACTCCAGATGATGTGATAACCAATCATCAGTAGGTAATTAGGTAGCAGTTAAGGTAGGTATTTATTAGAAACTATAGAAAGCTTCTGAACAGCTACAACCAATAGAGTAAAATCACCGAGAAGTATCTCTCTCACTTTAGACGCAACTTGTAAAACTTTCAGCCGCCGATTCATCGATAAAAAAAAATTGACGAACGTTACTCTTGACTTTTATTTTATTCCTAAAATACATAAAAAAAATATAGCATAAATTCAACCAGTGAAAAAAGAAAGCAGTCAAAATCTCAAAGTTTACATCGTGTCACTAAAATATGATTAATTTTTGCTCAAAACTTTACTGTAATTCCTAGTTCACGTCCCTAAAGAAATAGGGACGTGAACTAGTAATCCACCAAAATTATAATCCATGGTTTGACTTGAGTGAATCTAAAATAATAATATCACTAAAAAGAACAGTTACAATATCAACACTTGTAAGAATTGAAAGAGTAGATAGCTGACAAAATGAGGAATAATCCTTTCTAACATTTACGAATATCTCCACACATCACAGGGTGGAAGTGCAGTTACAGTAACTAGCTATGGGGTGAAGTTCCAATTATCGAACAGTTCCCCATATTTAACCATATAAGACGAGTCGTATAATTATTTCAATATAATTTTCTTATATGATCAAAACTGTGTCACTGTCCGATAACTCGGAACTTACCCCAGGTACTGGAAAAGTGAATATTAATTGTTAGGACTTTATCAATACAATCATTATTGGTACTCGATATATAGTGAATGAGTTAGGATGTAGCCTCTATAGTGAATGAGTTAGGATGTAGCCCGTATAGTGAACAGATTTTCTTTAGTCTGCCATGAAATGGTCTTTAGTTTTCTAAAACTGGTGGCTATTCAAGGCAGACTAAAGAAAATCTGTTCACTATAGAAGCAAAATCCTAATTCATTCACTATAGAGGAGTTCTACTGTATCATTTTCAACAAATTACCAATAATAAGTATTGGTAATAATTATGGTGAAGGTAGCTACAGCTTAGTTAGAATATGGTGAAGAAGAAGTAAAGGGAGGGGGCCCTGGGTGTGTAAGGGGTCCCTAGCCCCCATGAAGGGTGCTGATGAAGACCACCTGGTCCCCCTGCTCCAGTTCATAGTCAAGCTCTCCCATCAACTCCCAGTCTGCATCATTAATTACCACCATAATCCCATTCCTAACACCCTCCCCGGTGAAGAAAAGGTCCGGGTTGCCGGTGAGGTAACCCGAGGATTCCCTGATCCACCTCAGCAGGTCCCTGATGGTCCATGAGTCCTTCTTCTCCCCATCCAGTGCCTTCAAGTCAAGGGTCCTCTCTCTGATGTTACCAAAAAGGTCCTGTGCACCACCTTGCCAACCTACTGTTATCTTCATTGCTGAATGTACTAAAAACTCCTAGGTTCTAAATCTAAAAATAGGTTCAAAATCACTAGTTTCACAGTCACTCAAATGTTCAGATTTATTTCACTGCAACTGCTTCCTAGCGCTGCATTGCCCGAACCTGTGGAAAATAAAATGTATTTGAACCATTGGTTTTTAAGTTTAAAAACAAAATTAGTTAGCTACTACAAATAACTTTCAATGTAGGCTAAGTTACAAATTGTTGGTCAGTAGTACATCTTCGGTCAAATAAGAAAAAAACTGTATAAGAGTTATTATTTTTTTTTTAAGTTGGTATCCATGATACCTGCAGGTATCATGGATACCAACCAAAATAAATTAACTATTAGCTAGCAAAACTGTTTTTTTCTTATATGACCGAAGATGTGAAACCGACCAACAATTCGTAACTTACCACAAGATTAACTCTATAGGAAGTACAAGAGTGCTCATGACTGCACAGTAGCTACCGAGTGTTACCTGTTCTCTGACTTCAGGCAGTGCAGACACGGACTTCTCTATCGCTTCTTGTTGGTAGGCGAGATGAGTGGTTAGGATGGAGAGCTTCTGAATGTTGTCGCTAGTGTTGTCGATGGTAGAGTCCTGCAAAGAAAACAACATTTAGCTACTTCCTTTGTAACTTCTACCTATTAGCTATATACAAAAGAAAAAAATTACAGTCTGCTGAGTCATTAAGAACAGTTTTTTGTCAATTATTCATAAACAAAAAATCAACACAACAATCTTAGAAGAAGCTACAGTGAAACTCCTGAGTTTTTAAGCACTCGAGTTATGAAGTAGCTATTTTCTATGTTTAAATCATACAAAATGATATACGTCAAGATTTGCGTCACAGTTATACCTCAATGACCATAGTTTTCTATAATTTTACTCATAGAAAACTATCTAGTGCACAGGAAATATGAATTGGACTGGAGTTATGAAGGAAGCAATGCTTCATAACTGCATTCTGTTCATGCAGAAAAGCTACTCAGTGCATACAGCCACTCACAAAGAAATGTCAGAGAGGGAAAAGAAGAGAAATAAATAATAAAACAGGTTAATAAACAAAATAAAACTCACAAAGAATATCGTCAGAAGTGGGCAAACAAACATATGGTACATAATCACTAGGTACTACCACTAGCTATTCTTAAACTACAATACACTATAGCTAATTGGTCATGAAATTCATTGTCAGGTCCAGGTTTTCCACCCTTCTGATGATGAATAGAAATCTTTCTGTTCAAAAGCTGAAAATACATTTCACGCTGAGTTTAAATAATACACTATAATGCTACACTACAGAGGCTAGGTATTGACCTGCATAGCCATGTTCCTAGCTGCTTTGGAGAGCTACACTGCATTAACTACATAGGCTAGGTATTGACCTGCATAGCCATGTTCCTAGCTGCTTTGGAGAGCTACACTGCATTAACTACATAGGCTAGGTATTGACCTGCATAGCCATGTTCCTAGCTGCTTTGGAGAGCTACACTGCATTAACTACATAGGCTAGGTATTGACCTGCATAGCCATGTTCCTAGCTGCTTTGGAGAGCTACACTGCATTAACTACATAGGCTAGGTATTGACCTGCATAGCCATGTTCCTAGCTGCTTTGGAGAGCTACACTGCATTAACTACATAGGCTAGGTATTGACCTGCATAGCCATGTTCCTAGCTGCTTTGGAGAGCTACACTGCATTAACTACATAGGCTAGGTATTGACCTGCATAGCCATGTTCCTAGCTGCTTTGGAGAGCTACACTGCATTAACTACATAGGCTAGGTATTGACCTGCATAGCCATGTTCCTAGCTGCTTTGGAGAGCTACACTGCATTAACTACATAGGCTAGGTATTGACCTGCATAGCCATGTTCCTAGCTGCTTTGGAGAGCTACACTGCATTAACTACATAGGCTAGGTATTGACCTGCATAGCCATGTTCCTAGCTGCTTTGGAGAGCTACACTGCATTAACTACATAGACTAGGTATTGACCTGCATAGCCATGTTCCTAGCTGCTTTGGAGAGCTACACTGCATTAACTACATAGGCTAGGTATTGACCTGCATAGCCATGTTCCTAGCTGCTTTGGAGAGCTACACTGCATTAACTACATAGACTAGGTATTGACCTGCATAGCCATGTTCCTAGCTGCTTTGGAGAGCATGTCGGAGGACTGAGAGCCCCTGAGTATCTGCCTGCAGATGGAGGCGTTGTTGTTGATGTTCACCTGTACCCTCTCACTCAGGCGCCTCTTGGAGTCGATGAAGAGATTCTTGGCGGAGGTGCTGGAGGCAGAGGCCATCTTGTGGAGAAACGACGTCAGGGAGAGTATTTATGTGCGTGTCACAAAGAGGCAAATAACCAATTATACTCACATAGCATTAGTGGAGGAAACTATAGGTAGGGGTCTAACATCTGTTTCGGAACCAAAGACCATATTGCTAATTTGCAGACCTTATTAAGTACAAGGGACTGGAAGAAACAGTCAGAAAGGAATGTAGCTTCATGAAGAAAGTGCTCATGGATGCAGAAAAGCTAGTCATTTAAAAAAGGAATGTGACGAAAAGGGACACAAGCACCTGTGACTGCCGGATGGAAGAGGAAAATGAAGAGGTGATAGTAATACATAATCCAAATTACAACAGTTCAGCGCCAAGGGACATCACCCCCTCCCTTCTTCCATTCACCACAGACAGTTTCAGGATAGAGCCCCTGTGGGCTGATAGCTACATAGACTGATTTAAAGAATGAGAACATTTCTCATTGTTTTTAGGAGGAAAATAAAAATATATACAACAAATACAGGGATAAATTTCTTACTAACTAAACTATAGCACTTTAAATTAGATAATTTATAGATTAAATATAACACAATGGCAGAGTGAATATTTTAAATAGAGTAAAAAATTCGTGACAATTATGGTGATGAAAATCTGTAGCCAACTGAAGTAGCTAAACATAAGATAAATTGCGACACACTTATTAAATTTGGTCTCAAACCACAGAAACAAAAATAAAAATCATAGCTTCAAAACACTCCTAAAATTAAGTTATAACTTGCATTGATGTTTTGATATGAAACATTTTAATATGAATTCAGTTCATCAAGATTTAGAAACTGGTTAGAGAGAAAAGCTAAAGAGTCGCAATTTACTTGTGTGACCCTATTCAAACTTTGCAATATTTAACATTACCTATTTAACATACAATAGTGTGTTATCAGGCAATAGCAAACTACAGAATATATTCTGATGTAGAGTGCGGGTGTTAAGTCCCTCCCGTGCGATAAACTGACCCATCCGATGACAGAGACTGAAAAGAGCGCAAATACCAAAAACAATAATTTCACAGATTCAAAATAGGAAAATGGTTTTGTTGTTTTCTCTAATTATCAGGAATGTATTTTGTCAGGCTATGAGAAACAATTGCGTTATTTGATTGGTGTAAAATATCTGTGAGAAATATCTTTTCTGGGTCAGTCTCACGCGAGAGAGGGGCTTAACATGAGACATTCAGAGAGGAATAATAATTTCTTCTCATTCATGTTGTCTGGCAAATAAATCTAGTAACTATTTCTATGTGACTCATGACTCTAACATGTCCTCATCAAAGTAATTAGGGTAGAACAAGACTCCTTCATTACTCTCGTCTCTCAAAGCTCCCCCGTGTTTCTCGCACAACATGAGACGTTCTTTAGCAAGAAGAAGAGGCAGCCCAAGCAGCCTAGCAACCTCTCCTGCTGATAAACCTCTCCACTGCCCCTCTACCCCTTCCCGTGGTCCACATTCACGAGAAAGCACTTCCCCAAACTCATCCACTAACGACTTAGTGTCTATTGAAGACAGTTGTAGAACCTGTACACCAGATTCAAAACTGTGAAGTTCCAGAGGGAGATTTATCTTCTTCATCAGACAGCAGGCGTGGTAGAGATCTTCCGGTGATATCAGTTGCAGTCCCCTCGCTCTGTTAATGCGGCAATATACCTCTGAGAGAAGCATTACGCCTCCTGATTCTCTAACTGGTGGTTCCAAAGCCACACAGATCTCAGTGGCTAGTTTACGATGGTACTCTGTCTCAGAACCCACAGCATCTCTGGTAACAGGATCATCTATACCCAGACTGAGAAGACAGGACCTGAATTGTGTAGTCTCATCTGATGTAGCGTCATGCCCCTGCTCTTTGATCCTAGCTGCTATGTTGTGAGATAGTGCCACCATAGTCTTAGCCTGAGTCATTAACTGCTTCAAGTCTTCAAAAGCTACTGAAATGCTTTGGTTTGCCGCTTGTTGTTTGGCTTCCATCGCTCTCTCTATACCCAGAATACCCGCTCTGACTGGCTTGCGGTTAGAGTTACGTGAAGGGTCTGTCAGGACCATATTCTTGAACTGGTTAGTTTCCCAGACACGTTCAGTTAGCGCCATTTGGATCTGTGTTACACAGCTAGTTAGATCAGACTGCTTCATTGCAAGTTTGATGTGTGCGTGGGGGCTAGTACTGATAGGGCCTGAAGGCTGGTCCAGAGGAGTCTGACTCAAATGCAGCACCAACTTAGCGCTTGAAAGGAACCCTCCGCCATCTTCCTCAACCAACACTATGACGCTATGAGACAGAGCCAGACTTTGCGACTGACTACTGTGCTTCCACAATAGTCTAATGTTTGTGACTGTTAGTGTGCCATCTTCATAGCCTGTCCTGTTGTCGCCATCATACAGTCTCTTGCAGTTCACACTGACGCTAGCTTTCTCGTTTGAGAGAAGTGAAGGGGCAGTCCAGTACCAACGATCCATTTGACAGACCTCTCTGCAAAGGAACACTGCAGTCAGTAGCCATTTCAATATCTTCACTAAAAAGACTGCACAATAAGTACCTACCACAAAAAGTATGCACTATTTTGAAATAAAATAAGCTTGCTATTAGTAATAATTTATTTATGTCAAGTAGCTATCTGTGTATCTTTAACACAAGTTTCTACATTATTTATTCTTTAGCTGTTAGGCTGGCAAATTCTAGTGATTTTTTTTTGCAAGCACAATAATGATTAAATAATATAGCTTTGTATTAGAGATACAAACTAGTGCATAAATATATTTCTATTTATAACTAGCAAGCTTATTTTATTTTGAAATAGAGTGTAGGTTCTTTTAGTGGGACGTACCTACTGTATAGTGTGCAGTAGAGCTAATCACTGATGCTAAACAAAGTGCTAAATTACCAGCTCAATGGTATGAAAATCTTTGCAGAGAGGTCATGTCATTCTTTGAATCACTCACCATTATAATATAAAGTACCTACAAAAGAGGGGGTAACTGATGAGTTACCGGACAGTTCCGTATCTTCTAACACAAGAATTGATGTTTAAGATCCAAAATGTGCAACTGTCCAATAACTCTGTACTTACCCCAGTCATGTCATAACATTTTCTAATGGTGAAAAGAGAAGTTCAACAGAGAGAGAATATCAAGAAAAAGATAGACAAAAAATAAAGAAAATTAAATCAAGAAGAGTGGGACACGTTACAGAACTAGCTACAGAAAACGAAAGTCATCTAAAGGGCCGTACACACGTAGGGTTTTTTAAGTCTTTCCACCAGACTTTTTGCTAAGCTCCTCCTACTTTTTCCACAAGAATATAAGAAAAAACGATATAGCTAATTATTATTTATTTCAGTTGGTATCCATGATACATACAGATATCATGGATACCAACTGAAATAAATAATTATTAGCTATATCGTTTTTTCTTATATTCTCGTGGAAAAAGTAGGAGGAGCTTAGCAAAAAGTCTGGTGGAAAGACTTAAAAAAGCCTACGTGTGTACGGCCCTTTAAAGAAAATGGCTACAGTTAGTTTAAAAACTATAAAGCAATTAAATAAAATAAGTATTTAATTCTCACCTGTCTGTAGTCCTGAGTAGTTAATCTTCCACAGTGATGATAAAATATCTACTCCTAACAACATTAATAATCAATAGGAATTAAATAAGAGAAATTCTGCAGAGAAAGAGTTCACATTAGATTAACAGTTTAGAGAAAATTAATTCAGAAACTACAGCAACATATGCATCAAGTTGATATGCTACAGCAACATATGCATGAAGTTGATATGCTACAGCAACATATGCATGAAGTTGATATACTACAGCAACATATGCATGAAGTTGATATACTACAGCAACATATGCATGAAGTTGATATACTACAGCAACATATGCATGAAGTTGATATACTACAGCAACATATGCATGAAGTTGATATGCTACAGCAACATATGCATCAAGTTGATATGCTACAGCAACATATGCATGAAGTTGATATACTACAGCAACATATGCATCAAGTTGATATGCTACAGCAACATATGCATGAAGTTGATATGCTATAGCAACATATGCATCAAGTTGATATGCTACAGCAACATATGCATCAAGTTGATATGCTACAGCAACATATGCATCAAGTTGATATGCTACAGCAACATATGCATCAAGTTGATTTGCTACAGCAACATATGCATCAAGTTGATATGCTACAGCAACATATGCATCAAGTTGATATGCTATAGCAACATATGCAATCATAATCCAAATTACAACAGTTTAGGGCCCAGAGGACGCCACTCCCCTTTTCTTCCATTCACCACAGACAGCTTCAGGATAGAGCCGCTGGGGCATGGAAAATGTTAATAATTAGACTGGATCAGGTAGCTATGTTTTATTTTAATTAAACTATGTCACTAAATCCACAATTTCAATTAGCTAATCATGGAGCATGCTTTCATAGTATTACCTAGCTAGGGTCAAGCAGGTAAATTGCGGCCCACTAACTAACTGCGGCCTCAAACAACAGAAACACCATAGCTTCAAAACGCTCGTTAAAAAGCTATAGTAATGAATTATAGCATGCACTACGCTTATATTGATAGCTATGCAACATTTTGATGTAATTTCGGTTCAGAATGTTTGGGCCGCAATGAGAGGGCCGCAATTAAAAATTAAAGGACCACAATTTACCTGCGTGACCCTACCATCCTACCTAAAAAGTTAGGAATGATGAAACAGCAGACATAGAGAGAAATGGTTCACATCTCTTTGTACAGCAAAAAGTTAAACAGTTAAAATGTACATGAAGTGTCCTTATAATGTAAACAGTGTTACCTAATTAATGTGGAATGGTGATAACTCATTTAACATATTCAAACTCGTCCTGAGTTCTGAAACAGACATTTACAAAGGGTCAAATTTAAAAGAATTGATATAGAGGTATTGAGCAAGAAGCATCATTGCACGATTCACAAACTCTCTTCGTACACTTTAAATTACTCGTCAAGACATATATACACATGCTTTCGATTTCACGACAAGAAAATGAAATTAAATGAATTGTGCAATTGTGTCAATTCAATATGATGGCTGTAGTCATATGTGAATGTATTAAAAATAGCTATTAGTTATACGTGTTCTCTTTCTAAAATTTTATGATTTGATCATGAAATAGCTACTAGGTAGCTAGCTATAACTGCTCAATGTGATCACAATAAGCAGTTAGGAAGTAGCTAAATAATAAAAATGTATCAATCCAATATTAAATGAAGCATTGAATATAACTTTTTATACTAACAACTAAAATTACTTTATACTTTCTAGTTACACTATAACCAAAAGCAACAGACTAGCTATAATCAGCAAAATAACCCAACACACAATTAAAAGCTGTCTTAAAATATATAATGTCAGTTTTAGTAATATTCTCAACTCAGTCATAACAATAAACAGAAGTAGCTATATTCTGTTCTTCATTATCACTCATTGTAGGGAAGTTAATAGAGCCTAAAAATCTAAATCTATGGATGTGATGTCTAATTTTCCATAGATTTAGTAGGTTCAACAGAATTGGCAAATTACATGGATAGTATGATATCAAAGAGAGAAAAGTATCTGGTCTTGAACTGGGCATCAGTTTTGACCTTATTGATAACGGCCTCGGTGTACGACTTCAAAATACGAGTCTTTTCATCATTCTCAGCCTCTGTGAAATTTTCCACCACAACAAAATCATCAACTTCAAACAGTCCAGGAATGATGAGCAAACCAACTAAAAGGCTGTGCATGCTCTGAGACACAAATTCTTCCTTGAGTTTCTCCAGTGTGAAAGGAACAGTCTTGTCCTTTGCTGTGAAGATAGAACTGAACTCTTGATAGTAAACCTCCAGGAGTTCATCTGAAGAATTCTTCATGGTTTCAGGTGCAACTGACGTGAAGAGAACTTTTCCCAAATCAACGGCAGGAGAGCCTACCTTGTACACTTGCAGGTCAACAATGCAGCACTCCGTCGGAACAAGAGAGCTGTCATACCTGTGAAAAAAACATGATAGAATTGTTTTGATTGTTGAGTGTCCATACAAATGTTCCAGTCTGTGTTTGGCGCACCAACTGACTTTTTCAAAAAGCTGATTTTTTTTTATAATTTTGCTGATCTGACGAAATTGTTCTCAATTTAGTCACCGAAAATGACTGGTAGCTAACACAGGAATAAATAGCTAGAAATGCACCAAATTTGCTAGAATATTATTTCCAAAGGGGGAGGGGGGAAATTCCACCAATAAGTACCATGTTATACAGTCTGGCATATATTTGAGTACTCACTTGAAAAGGAAGTTATTACTCCAGCAATCATTATGACATAGCACTCTCAAGCAGTTGGAACTAATCCTGTTCCTCATTCTGTCTCTCCTTTTTAGCAAGTCATCAACTAGTGGCCGGTAAACTTCAAAATTCTTTAGAACTTCAATTGCGCAGTCAAATCTGAGATGGTTTGCCACACTCAAGTCAAAGGTTGAGCCTGATTCTGATAGCATTTTGGAGGCGGCCCTAACAAATGGAAACTGTTGCTCAAATGAATCACCCATGAGCAATGATGACGCAGCATGCAGTTTGGCAAGTTCAGATATCACAAGTTTTGAGTGATTGTAATCCATTCCTCTTTTACCATCAGTCATTACAAAGCCTGACTGTCTCATATCTTCAAAATAAAGAACATCTTCACTGGCTGCAGAATGGAGTATTTTAGGAACAGCCAGCGTCTTACCCTTTAATTCATTGTTCAGCAAAGGCACCAAGTTGGCATAGAAGGCTATTTCTTTATAGAAGAATACCTTTAACTGTGCAATGAAGAATTTATTCTCCTCAATAGGTTTCAGTTTGATAACAAAAGTACCTGAACAGACATCGTGTGTTCCTATCTTCCTGTACTTGACAGCAACACTCGAGACTATTGAGATGAAATTGTCTCCTTTCTTGGTAAAGTCTATAATCTCAAAAGAGTCGACAGTCACTTTGAATCCTTCTGAGGCAAAAACTGCCTTTTCCAAATCAGATTTAGCCACCACATCATAAGGTGAAACACCAACTGCAGCAGACATTTAGGTGAGTGAAATAATGCACTAATTGAGGGTAAGATAGGAAATTATATCTGAAAATAACAATAGTTAAAATGGCAACCATCTACCTTAGATAGATTGACAACTAGGTGCAATATTTCAAGTTTCAGTAAATTCTTAGTTCACGTCCCTATTTCATTTTGGGACGTGAATTTAGAAAAGGGAATTAATTAGGATCAGTTTATATTTTTCCACATGAGTTTCCTTTTTTATAAAGTATTGATCTTTGAAGAACTTCCCCATGTAGTCCAACCTCAAAGAGTACAGTTCAAGAATTCCTTTTTGGTATCATTTCTGTAGTTAAGATACTAGATTTTCTACTCATTAATATATTGTAGTGCATTATATTTTGATCTGATAAAAGGTAGCTAATTAAATTTAAGAAAATTAATTTAAAAATACCCGTCCCTATTTGTTTTAGGGATGTGAACTAGGAATTTATCTGAGTTTCTAACAAAGAGGAAACTAAGTAGTGCCGGATTAACCAAGTGCAGGGCCTGTAGCAGGTTAATTTGAATTTTGATGTATAGATAATGACCGAAAAGTCAATGAAATTTTTATACATTTGATTTAGCTACTTTATACAACACCAGAAGTCTAATGCCAATGGGATGGTTTTTTTCAAGGAGATATGTAAAACTTCAACATTTTATATCACTAAAAAGTTGAAATTTTAAATTAGGTATGTAATTTTTTTTCATACTTTTGAAAATGAGAAGCTGTCCGATAATTAGTATCTACTGTAATTGATATCTATAGATAGCTTTAGGCACTTCAAATTAGTAATGTTGCTATTATTACGTCATCAGATTTAAACCAATCAAAGTCCGTTTTAACTGCTCTTACTACTAGTGTTGATTGACAAACTTGTGATCTGATGACTTATAGCAAATATTGTACATAGTTTTATTTGTAATAGTTAAGGTTAGGACCTTGGGGAGAAATTTTGATGAATTAGACTACCTACATTAAGTAAGCCCTATCAAAAATCTGTAATGACTGTTAAATTAGTTCTTTGATCTTTGCTTGAATAGCCAATTTCTGCATTGTGTAAACTTATAAATTATATTGTGTTATTTTCGCGGAGTTGATTCTGAACATCCAACAGAGTTGCTAGTCAATCAGAAGAGAGTTATCTCTGTAGAAGTGCAAAAAGTTCTTCCTCACGTGGAGACGATAACATTTCATATACACTGTTTAAGGCACTCAACCCGACACAGTCTGCAGAACATGGTACATTTTTGACATTTTCTGTGCGAACAATCCTTAATTTCCTCTTATATTTACATGTATTTTACTGAGAACAGAAGCTAAAATACCAGTTTGCAGAACATGGGACAATTTAACATTTTCTGTATAAACAATCCTTAATTTCCTCCTATATTATAATATTTACATGTAGGTATTATACTGAGAACAGAAGCTAAAATTATTAAAATAGACAATTTCCAATTTTCTTGGAAAACACTCATCAGTTCCTGCAGTCCGGGCTTGGCTCAGAATTTTTGTGAAATTTTGGCTCAAAAATTGGCTTACAATTTTCCAGCCTCTGAAACATGGTGAATTATCCGGCAACAATTTCCTAATTAATTTCTATGTTTACATGTATTTATTGGAGAGTATTTTGAGCTTTTTGGCCATTTTGGAAAGATATTTGAAAATATTTAAAGAGAAATTGCTCCAAACATTAAATATCTGGAAACTGTCTGATTGTGCATGATTTTACCCATTTTTCCACTGAAAATTAAGGGTTACATAGGAATAAAATAAATAACTAAAAATCCAATGACTTTGGCAGAATAATATTTTAGAAGAGAAAAAATACAGATGCTTTGCAGACTGGGCCAAAATGAAGGATTTCTTGGAGAACAGTTCACCAGTTATTATTTACTAGCTATTGTTTACTACATCAATTATCTAGAATATTATATACTTTTTATATATCTGTTACAAAATCAAGTGTGTTTTATTGTTTTCGAGTGTCTCCTTGTTTCTATGTATGTTCTCTATTCCTATTCATTATTTGTTGCTATATGTGTGTCTTCTTGATCCTAAGTGTGTCCTGTAGATCCTAAGTGTGTCCTGTAGATCCTAAGTGTATCCTGTCAAACTTTAGTGTGTCCTGTTGAACTTTAGTTTATCCTGTTGAACTTTAGTGTGTCCTGTTGATCCTTAGTGTGTCCTGTTGATCCTTAGTGTTGTAGTCGTTGCCTTAATCTGAGTTCTTATGATCTAGGTTGGAGGATTAGCAGTCTTATATTTAATGGGTTAGTATTATGATGGTGCAACAGGTCAGGTTAGGCAGAAAGATGGAATGCAGAGAGGACAATCAGAAGACAGTGGTGAGAAGATGTATTTCTACAAATTATAATCAAGAGAAAAGAAAGGGTGTGAGGGATGTTATCCCTACAAAGAAACAAAAACAAGAGTAAAGTTAAATGAACAAAATAAAAGCATAAACATAATTGAATAAGAAATAATAATGAAATCATAATGAATAATTAAATCATATAACACAAATAAGCAAAAACATAAATGAATGACAGATAAACTAATAGCTAACTAAATATATGAATCAAGGACAAAAGACACATAGACACTCACTCAGTTGGTGAAGACACGGCGTTAAGAGGATGGACAGATAATGAAGTTGATTACATGCGTTTATTACGTTATGTTAATGAATGAAATTATGAGTTCTGAAAAGGAATGAAAACAGTTATAGTGAAGTTTCTAAAAGTAAATATTGCTACGGCTACATGTCTCCCCACCAAACTGAGGTATAAATGTTTTTATAAATGAGAAACAAAGGACAAAATATTAATATCAAGACTACCTAAAAAAAACTCCTAGCTACCAATCAATACATTCATTATTAAGAAAAATACCACACTTTATTTATTAAAACATAACACACGCTATGCAACATTTCAATATTTTCTCAATAATACACATCCTTCTTCCCCCCTCAAATAAAGAAAATGCTGAAATAATTTATTTGTGAAAAATTCACTAAGAGAGGTAAAGAATATATAGAAATACATAAGCATTAAAATTATTTTCGATTTAGTTACACATCAAGCAGACTCATAATTTGATTTCTTAGACTTCCTTTTTCTAACAGTAGTGCCCTGACACCACGGGAGTTCCATAGCTCGTCCGTGAGATCTCAGACATCTATTGTTAGTTTCCAAATCTACAGAATTAACAGCAATGGAATAATTCTCCATTGAAGGCGAATTTAAAACCCGTTGAAGATTAGAAGAGCGTTCATAGGTTGTAATCTCCTCAGAAAATCCCTCAAAATTCAGTTCCTCATCTCCAACAATAACATGAGAACTAGTCAACTGAACATGACCTTTAGCTAATCCAGATATCAACTCAATAGAGTTATCCATACTCTCGTGGCTGTGGTCAACCATTTTAGAAGAGTCAAGAGATGGCCAAACTATGCTACAATCTGATATTTCATCTTCACAATCAGTCCAATCAAAACCGTTAGAAATTCCACATGATAAAGGAGAAGTATTATCAACCAAAATATCGATATTCTCCAACTCATCCAGAATACTCCTCTCAGCCACAGCATTCAAGGAAAGCTCAACTACATCCTCAGAAGCCCCCGTTACATTCCTAGATCTTTCAAAGAGACATCCGCAACACGTGCCAGTGAGTGAGTCTCTCTGAGCAAAAGATCCCAACACAGGAGCTTCATCAGATGAGTCAAACCCCAAGAATTCAGAGCTGTCATCAGAGGAAGAATCCCAAGACAAAAATGAGCCGGAGTTCATGCCAACATTAACCATAACATCAGTATCTGAGGGAACAATATTGTTAGTATCCTTAAACATAGAATTATGAGGGGTATAATGAGGGTTATTAAGAATATAGTCCGGTGGCTGGTTTAATATTCTCAATTTAGTATGATGAACTCGAGTAACTGAATCATTAGAATTATTCCTTATTTCGTAGGTTACACCATTACTGTTAACAGCTACCACCTCAAATGGTCCTTCATAATTAGACAAAAATTTATTAGAATTCAGAAATCCTTTCATTTGTGACTTCATCAACACTTGTTGACCAATTCTAAAGGGAAGAAATTTAGGGTTACCTAGCTTCCAAGTGCTAGCCACAGGGGTAATAATTTGATTAGTGTCAAAAGTATGAGACTTTCTCAATAAGAACTCTGAAGGAGTCATTAACAGTTCAGAATGAACACTATTATTGTACGTTAACAAAGCCTTAGGCAATGATTTATCCCATTCAAAACCTTCATCAGTTAAACTACGAAGTAAATTCTTTATAGTACGATTAACTCGTTCTACAGCCCCATTAGAAGTGGGTTGATAAGGGGTGGTTAGTTTATGTTTCATACTGAAACGTTCAATAAACTCTTGAAATTCAGTGGAGGTAAATTCAGGGCCATTATCAGTTAAGAGATTGGTAGGTAGCCTAGGTATGAAAGGTAATATCTGACTAGTAAAAGCAGCAACCACCGTACTACTCTTCTTATCCCTAATAGGCACTGCAGCCACCCATTTAGAGAAATGGTCTACAGCCATAAGGCAGCCAATATGACCTCTCTGCGTCCTTGGGAACGTGATAAGGTCAGCAGCCATCAGTTCGAAGGGGTAGCTAGATTGGATCTTATGAGTTGGTGGAGCTACAGTAAGTCTGAAATCTTTAACAGTTTGACATTCGATACATGTAGAGCAAACATCATTACATATTTTATACTTAGAGGGATGCCAAAAGATTCCACTCACTAAATCCAACAATTTATCTCTACCAATATGAGCAAATTCCTTATGGCAAATTAAAATAGTTCCAACAAGAAATTTAAAAGGTACCACAACAACAGGCTTTGGACCATTGAATATTAATATTCCGTTTTCGATTGATAATTTCTCATTAAACCTAACAAAATTCTTAATTTTTCTAGACCAAAATCGAGTAGGAGTTCTGTGCTTGACAGCTCTATTCAGTGCCTTTATGATAGGGCAGCTAGACTGAAGTACTTTGATAGAGTTGCTATCATCAAACAATGATAGTCCAGATACAGTAGAGGAGTCACCCTCTATCTCAAAACGCAATTCGTTATTAACTAAATTAGCTTTCATTATATGAGAAGTAAGGGACACAGATTTCATCGTTAATGTATCACCTAATTCAATTTCACTGCTACTATCTAAAAGACTACCTATTGGATTACCATTCTGCTTCATCACATTATTACAAAAATCAATATTTACGTTGAAATCATTCAAAAAATCACATCCTAGCAAAAAACAATAAGGAAAACAATTAGAATCTACAATAGCAAACTGATGTGGCCTGTTCATCTCCCAAGAACCCAAACGAAATGATGTTCCCACGGTTTGATCTATTAACTTACGGTGACCAGAGAATCCAATGATCTCACAAACTCTTTTGTTGACTACCTGACAGGGAACCTCATTACGCAGTTTCTCGAGAGCAGAAGCAGCTACCAGACTGATTTCAGCACCAGTGTCAATGACAGCACACAGCTTAATACTGCCAATACGTACATCAACTCTAGGAAGAACACAATCAGCGTGAACACAGTTACGACTGAAAGAAATATTTTCGTTAGCATTTACATTATCATCAAAATCATAACATTCATTATCATTATTTCTTACAAAAGAAGGTGGAATGTCTGGACACTGAACAGTGCTAAGAGAGCAAAGCTTAACATTAGGGTATTTATAATTAATTAACTGAATAAGAGGGTTAAAATGTATACCACTCAAGCATTGAAGATGAATTACCCTATCACAATCTTCGAACTGGTAGACAACAGGATGATCAGACCAAAAATATACATGTATGCTAACAGAATAAAGTCTGCTAGCGGCCATCAATAAATCATATGAGGGTAACTGACCTTTGAGTCTCATCAATCTCAAGTTCTTTCTACCAATTCGATCAAGTGACAACTTATACTTTACATGATTGTTCATTAATTCGTCTACAAGTTGCTCCCTTAACCCTTGTACAGCCTCCGGCAATACCCTGCTTAGTGACAATCTGCTCAAACATGTATGCAGACTAATCAACATTGAGTCGCCACCTCCTGGAACAGCGCTACCATCAATTACAAGTCCTTCAGGGAGAGAAACAGAATCAGTACGAACATTATCAGGTAAAGACTTAGAGTTAATTCTGGAAAGAGCATCAGCTGCAGTATTGAGATGTCCTGGTACATATCTAATCTCAAATACATAATCTGATAACTCTTCTACGGTTCTAGCAAGGCGCGAACAAACTAGCTTCATGTTGTGAAGGTGAACCAATGGCTGATGATCAGTATAAAGGATAAAAGGAATGCCATAAAGAAAAGGTCTGAATGTTTTGATTCCCCATCGAAGGGCACATAACTCACGATCTAGCGTGGAGTAGTTCAACTGGGGCCCCGAAAACATCATTGAAGCAAACCCAATTACCCTATGCGATTCCCCCTGTTTCTGTGCCAAATACGCACCACTTCCATAGTTGGAAGCATCAACCCATAACTCTAAACTCTCAGCGTTGGTTGAATAATCTGGATAAGCTAGTTCGATTTCTTCAGCCATTGCAGCCTTAAGGGCATCAAATGCTTCGTTCATTTCATCTGTCCACACTACCTCCTTGTTTCTCCTACCACTAGTAATACTAGATAATGGTCTTTGCATTACTGAACAATTAGGGAGAAATTTACGTTGAAAATTAATAAAACCTAGAAATTCCCGCAATTCACCTTTGGTTTTAGGCTTGGGGTAATCTCTAATTTTGTTGACATACTCTGGTGTCTTTCGTATTCCGCTTGTACTGATTTCATGACCAAGAAATTCCACTTTAGATTTGAAAAATTCACATTTCGCAGGATTGATCTTTAATTTGTAGGTTTCGAGGGTCTGAAGGACTTTACATACAAGATCAAGATGATCATTAAACGTTTTACCCATAATTAATATGTCATCAATATAAACTATGACTTTACTAGAAGGGAAAGATCCTAATACAGCTTGAATCTGTCTCTGGAACGCAGATGGTGCGTTACGCAAGCCAAAACTTAGTCGTTTAAACTGCCAATGATTCCTTGGTGTTGAAAACGCAGTAAAACTCCTACTTCCTTCATCCACAGGTATCTGATAGTAACTTTTTACTAAGTCTAATCGAGTAAAGAAAGTAGTGCCATGTAAACCAAATAGGGAATCAGACAAATTACGAATTGGATGACGATCGGGAATTGTCACCTTATTAAGTTTACGATAGTCTATACACATTCTGAGACCACCACCCTTCTTTATTATTGGAACAATCGGTGAATTCCAAGGTGAAATACTTGGTTCAATGACATCAAGTGAGTGAAGCTCACGGCATTGACGTTCTATTTCGTCCGCTATAGGAGGAGAGAATCTACGAGGTCGTTGATAAATTGGAGTGTCATCTGACAACTTTATTATATGCTCAGTTACATTCGCGTGGCCCAAATCAAACTCTCCCACACTAAATACCTTGGTTACCTTACTAAATGCAGTCAAAACTTTAATACGCTGACTCTCATTCAACTCTGAGAGTTCAATCCTACCGATATGATCACCATCATCACCCACAGGTTCACCATCATCAGATGGTAATTCAACAACGGATGATACAGTTCCCAAAGTCTGGCCTTCCTGTATCACAGTAGACTCATTATTACTGACACATAGAACTAGTTTCGCATCCTTACCAAAAATACCTGACAGTCCTTGAGTTCTGCCAGCCAGCTTCTCGTCCATTCCATCATCACAATAATAATAAGTCTGACCTGGATCATCCAAAGGGACACTGAAATTGATAGGAACACTGACTGTTGTACCACTAGATAAGTTAACCTTCTGGGCAGCATAGCAACATACATCTTTATATAAAGTTCTCTCTACCTTTCCAGAGACAGCAAATTGAATTTCAATAGAACCATTATCACCAAAGTGCTTAATTAATTTTCGATCTCTGATACTTAACTCAATAAGGTTCTCCTTTAAAAAATCACTACCCAGAAACAGTGAACCACCAATGGCACAACTTTCAGGAAAAACAAGTACATTAACATTATCAAAAGTAGTATTACCAATACATAAAGAGCACACAGTTTGACCTAATGTAGACATAACCTTATTACCTAATACTCTCAATTTAATATCACTAGGAACAACAGTTAATTCAAGCTCTTTAGAAAGCTTATCAGAAATCAAGGAATAAACAGAACCTGAATCTATTACAGAACTTACAACTTTTGTTTCATTAACGTTAACATCAATTTTAAAAATATTACAATTATCAGTTTCTTTATTAATAAAATTCACTATTTTATATGGAGCAAGAGTATTATCCATATTAATCATTTGTATCTCTTCCTCAAATGGTTTTTCAAAAGGCTTTTCAGTTGTGTCAGCAATAGCAGACTGGTATGGGGATCCAGATGTCCCCCTCAATTTCCTCCCCTTGAAAATGAGAGTACCTAGTTTAACGGCTTATCTTCTGTCCTGCCATACTTAGGATTGTACCTTGGACAATCTTTCATCATGTGAGCCATCCCACAAATCAGACATGATTTGTTAGCTCTCCAGCACCTCTCCTCACTGTGGTTCTGTCTTCCACAATAAGAGCAGCACCTTCCCCTATCTTTCTTATCGTGCTGATGTCTAGTCTCGGGTGACCAGTCCTGTGCTGATGACATAGGATGTCTTCTTGACCATGGTGTCTCCAGGGAAAGTTGTCGGACAGGAGACCTACGATGCCCTGAAGAAGCTTGAGAATTTTGATCACGATGATTGCCACCATATCTCTGTCCTTTAGGCCTCCAATGACGTGATGGTGGGGACATTGACCATTTATCACCAGTAGTGTCAGGATGCTCAGCAGTTCCATGCCTTGAGTTATTCTTAGCCCAAAACTGTCTGCCTTTAGTAGGTGAATCCCTCTTGCAATCAGTTGAAGTACTATGTCTTTCAACTTTGTCAGACCACATTATGGTATGAGGACGATTCAACTCAGGCTGCAGATCTGCAGCTAGTTGCATAATTGCTGCAAAGTTGAGGTGCTTCTGTTGACCTCCAGTTGTAGCTTTCATAGCTTTCTCCATGTCACAAATTTTCTCAGCTACTCTAGTTGGAATTTGTGAAAGGAATTGCTTGCGAAGTTGCTTTGCACATTCTCTAGGTGACTTTGGATAGGCAGATCCTGCAAGCTCCATGAGCCTCATTCCAAACAAATCCAAAGTTTCATTCAAACCTGGAGTAGCTTTTTCGAACTCCTTCCTCCAATATGATTTGCTTCCAATCTTTTGCTTCTTGTAGTAACTCAACAATCTGTCCTTCATTTTGTCATATTTGAGAAGTCTACCACCACAGATAGTGTACACATTGAGCAAGTCTCCTTGTAAAAAGTTCTCCAATTGTTGACATTTGTCATATGAATTTCCCTTAAACTTAGATTTGAAGTAACTTTCATACGAGGTCAAATAATCTTTGAGGTGTTGCTTGCCATTCATATGGTATGGTGGGGGCACTACCACTTCTCTCCTATCCTTTCTTCTCCTCTGATGACTGTGGGAAAAGGCATCATCATCACTAGAAGAGTCCCCTGTAGAAGATGAACAGCTCTCCAGTGATGAATCTGATGAAAGGACAATTTCCTCTATCTTCCTGGTTGTTTTGGCTGGTGTAACACCAGGAAATGAAAAAGGACCACCTTCACTCTTGACGACTGGTTCCTCAACACCATTATGTTCCACAAAGTGGGTGCACCTGACTTCCAACGGAGTTTCTGCCCAGTAACAGTTACCAGCTAACCTCTTTAAAATTTTGTGCCAGCCTTCATAAGTGAAAGTCCGGGTCTCTTCACCACCTAGAAAGAAGTACTGTTGATTATTGGAGAGAACTCTCGTCATGTTCTGTGCTGCCGTACAATAATCATTAGGAACATCTTCGGCTGTTCCTCTATACCACTGAGGGAAGAGAGTCCATCGGAGCCTATCCAGTGTGTGAAGGAGTTCTGGGTCTTCCTCTTCTCCAAACTTCCCATTAACCCAATCAGCTCTAACTTTTGCATTTCCAAACTGACAGAGAAGAGCTTGGAAACCAATTACATCCTCAATTAACTTTGTGTTGAGGTTAAGCGTTAGTTTGACTTGATTATTATCAGCATCTGGACCATTACTTTTTGGTCTTTGTTTGAAAGAGTACTGGTTTTCCTGGCTCTGCAAGTCAGGCTCTCTCAATCTTGCATCCACCTCACACCCCTCGTCCTTCTTCTTCTTGGCTATCGCTCCAGTCTCTGCACCACTCCTCAATTCTGCACCATTGTCGACTTGTTTACTGCCAATTGGTGGGGATTGTTCCACCACCATCCTTATTGAAGTACACTGTCTTATGCTCCAGAAGAACTAGATCCCGTCGAAGATGCCAATGTAGTCGTTGCCTTAATCTGAGTTCTTATGATCTAGGTTGGAGGATTAGCAGTCTTATATTTAATGGGTTAGTATTATGATGGTGCAACAGGTCAGGTTAGGCAGAAAGATGGAATGCAGAGAGGACAATCAGAAGACAGTGGTGAGAAGATGTATTTCTACAAATTATAATCAAGAGAAAAGAAAGGGTGTGAGGGATGTTATCCCTACAAAGAAACAAAAACAAGAGTAAAGTTAAATGAACAAAATAAAAGCATAAACATAATTGAATAAGAAATAATAATGAAATCATAATGAATAATTAAATCATATAACACAAATAAGCAAAAACATAAATGAATGACAGATAAACAAGAGTAACTAATAGCTAACTAAATATATGAATCAAGGACAAAAGACACATAGACACTCACTCAGTTGGTGAAGACACGGCGTTAAGAGGATGGACAGATAATGAAGTTGATTACATGCGTTTATACGTTATGTTAATGAATGAAATTATGAGTTCTGAAAAGGAATGAAAACAGTTATAGTGAAGTTTCTAAAAGTAAATATTGCTACGGCTACAGTGTGTCCTGTTGATCCTTAGTGTGTCCTGTTGATCCTTAGTGTGTCCTGTTGATCCTTAGTGTGTCCTGTTGATCCTTAGTGTGTCCTGTTGATCCTTAGTGTGTCCTGTTGATCCTTAGTGTGTCCTGTTGATCCTTAGTGTGTCCTGTTGATCCTTAGTGTGTCCTGTTGATCCTTAGTGTGTCCTGTTGATCCTTAGTGTGTCCTGTTGATCCTTAGTGTGTCCTGTTGATCCTTAGTGTGTCCTGTTGATCCTTAGTGTGTCCTGTTGATCCTTAGTGTGTCCTGTTGATCCTTAGTGTGTCCTGTTGATCCTTAGTGTGTCCTGTTGATCCTTAGTGTGTCCTGTTGATCCTTAGTGTGTCCTGTTGATCCTTAGTGTGCCCTCTAGATCCTTAGTGTGCCCTCTAGATCCTTAGTGTGTCCTGTTGATCCTTAGTGTGCCCTGTTGATCCTTAGTTTGTCCTGTTGATCCTTAGTGTGCCCTCTAGATCCTTAGTGTGTCCTGTTGATCCTTAGTGTGTCCTGTTGATCCTTAGTGTGCCCTGTTGATCCTTAGTGTGCCCTGTTGATCCCAGGACACACTTGGGATCAACAGGACACACTTGGGATCAAGAGGACACACTTGGGATCAAGAGGACACACTTGGGATCAAGAGGACACACACATATGGATCAAGAGGACACACACATATGGATCAAGAGGACACACACATATGGATCAAGAGGACACACACATATGGATCAAGAGGACACACACATATGGATCAAGAGGACACACACATATGGATCAAGAGGACACACACATATGGATCAAGAGGACACACACATATGGATCAAGAGGACACACACATATGGATCAAGAGGACACACACATATGGATCAAGAGGACACACACATATGGATCAAGAGGACACACATATAGCAACAAATAACAAATAGAAATAGAGAACATACATAGAAACAAGGAGACACCCGAAAACAATAAAACGCACTTGATTTTGTAACAGATATATAAAAAGTAAATAATATTCTAGAGAAATAATGTAGTAAACAATAGCTATAGGTAGTAACGAATTTTCTAATTCTTTGTCTAATATTTTTATATTTAATAGATTGTTAATTAATATTATTATCATGGATACCAACTAAAATAAAAATTAAATAATACGATCAGAAAATTTAGATTTGAATTTGATAAATTATAAAGCACTAGTTTAAACATTACTGTCCGTTTAATTAGGTATTTTGAGTAATATATTAAACTGATACTACCATACTTACTACTTATACCTATAAGGTAAGTTCCGAATTATCGGTCAGTTCCACATCATCGGTCATATAAGAAAAAAAGGATATTTTGATAATTATTTAATTTTTATTTTAGTTGGTATCCATGATACTATCATTGGACTGACTGATAATTTGTAACTTACCCAAATATGCCTACCTGGTTACTTTCGTTCATAACTTCATGATACCTACAGACTACGGTGATATACCTAGGCTGCCTTGCCACACTGGAATCTTTGGCAGGTACCACTCGCCTGAACAATCCTAGCGCACGCTGAACATATATTTAGCGCACGCACACATCATGCAAGAGAATTTTGATCGCACGCACACATTATTTTATCACTTCAGAAAGCGTCTTAATTAAGAACCTATTACTATTCACACAAGTAACGAACACAATTAAACCGATAACAGACACAGACTTCCAAGTTAGGGAATAACACTGATGCTACGCTGAACAGTGGAACACTGTGAAGTTGTGAACACAGTGATATTTTATTTAGAAGATATACCATTGAATGCACTGTCTTCACTGCTATAATATAACCTCTCACTCGGACAGCCAATGTACTACTGGAAACTTTTCGATCACCCATCACACGTTAACCCATGCCTCAACATGTTTAATGTTTACTATACTGGTAGTAATATCAAACATGTTTGATTTAAACAAACCTGTTTAAACCATTGCAAACTATATTATGTATGTAATTTAACATATTAATATTAAATGATTAAATTAACTAGCCAAAATTATAGTGGGTATTTTTGCCTTCCCACAAAATATCCCACAGAAAGGGAAACCCTAGTTTAATAATGGAACCAAATCTATTAATAAGAATGAATCCTAAACTTAAAAATATTGGAAATAACTAGTAAGATCATTTTTATTACAATAAAAGGACATTAATAGGTGTAATGATGTAATTGCACTTACCAGATAATTTATAGGTTTGCGTGGGTCCCGTGGGAAATCTCATTTTCCCCACAGAACTGTGTAAAACTAACGTTGCAACACCATTCAGTCTCGGAAACTAAACCAAAACAAATGACAATCGGACCAAAACAAATGACATACGATTTACAAGGGATCAGGTCAAACATATGTTTACAAATAGGTTACACCGTTACAGAGTAATTTAATAACAATTAAGTGCGAGTATGAGAATATAAGTGCACGCTCCACACATCTGAAGACCGAAGTTATGTGAAAAATCGCACATCTGCGATGAATATATCATCTCAGCCGCACGCCATCAATATTCGAAGCACATTAGGGAACTTCTAGCGCACGCCATGAAGTAATTTGGGTGATTTTGAGATTTTTTGTCGCACGGAAGATATTACATTTTTTGCCAAAGATTCCAGTGTGGCTGCCTTGAGCATATTTTGGAGATAATTAATGATAATTTGATCAATTTGGAGAGAATTTGTTGAATTTTGGAGAGAGCTGGAGAGGCAAATGGTGAGTTTATGCCAGAGTGGAATAATAACTCATTTCAGATTGACTAGTAACTCTGTTAGGAATTTAGAATGAACAAAAATTACTCATTTTAACCCATGTTTCAAAGTGTGGCAGGAAAGTCGCCAGTTTAGTGATATAATGGATCCAGGTCGCCACATTTAAGGTACTTTAAAGGAGAAAATTGACTTCCTAGTGAAGATTTTACACTTGGAAACATCCTTAAGCTTCATGCTTGATGCATGTGCATCTCTTGAGACTATTTTGGGAGTGATTTACTCCTTATTTACATATTTTTCTACTTATTTAACCCCTCAAAAGTCGCCAATATACTGGCGACTTTGTCCACACTTTAAAACATGGATTTTAACCCTAAAAAATGCAGAAATCAGTAAATTATTTTATAAATTTCAACTCCGCAGTGAAAACTGATGTAAAATAAGTCATTTATGCTTCACAATTGGCCTTGGCCCTTGTTGTGATGATAAACATCACTAATGGGAATGCATGAAGTTAGGAGTAACTCTGTTAGAATTTATGTTTTCCAGTCTGGAGTTTATGAGAGATACTATTTTACTTGAGTTACTAGGTAATAGGTATAGACCAATTGCAATATTCCAGTCTGTATTTCATGGTAAATTCCACCGACATGTCGGTGGAAATATTCATCCTTGAAAATAATATTCTGGCAAAGTTGGTGGATTTTAAGCTATTTATTCCTATGTTACCTGTTACCATTAATTTTTGGTGGACCAAGTAATAAAGCATGTCCAAACTCGCCATTTTAATGGCGAGTTTGTGACTGTTATTTAGAGCCCTTCAATTGCAAATGGCGAGTTTGATCTATTTTTCTCCTATGCTACAATGTTATTTTGGAGAATTAATGATAATTTGATCATTTTGGAGAGAATTTGTTGAATTTTGGAGAGAGCTGGAGAGACAAATGGTGAGTTTATGAGACATACTAATTTACTTGGTTGGTG
This sequence comes from Caprella mutica, assembly GCA_947561585.1. NCBI lineage: Eukaryota > Metazoa > Arthropoda > Malacostraca > Amphipoda > Caprellidae > Caprella > Caprella mutica. The sequence goes on from CANNZV010001344.1 coordinate 247,207, forward strand.
GATAAATTGGGAAAATGTTGGTGGATCAGTCAACTTAGGTACTGTAAATTTATGGTGGATTTTTTCAGGTTTTTGAAAAAGTCAGTGGGTTTTGGCTCATTTTTGTGCACCAAATACAGACTGGGCACTATTATCCTGCATTGGAAAAACTTTAGAGAGAATTATTACAAATAGACTTGAATGTATTGTGAAAATAAAAAGCCTATTATCAAACTCACAATGTGCCATGTGGTTTTAACTTTTAGAAAGGGTCAAGGAACTATTGATATTCTTCTAAGACTAAGTCTCACTGTCTTATTATTCTCAAGTCTTAAAGACTGGAGAATAATATAACATAAGAGAGTTTATTCTATAGCAGGGGGGGGGGGGACATGTCTAGTTACTTATAGTGACTTGAAGGGTGTGTTTGACAGTGTGGGGAGAGGGTTTGATATACAAATTAGTGTGCCGTGGAAGGTACTAGGTATTAGAGGAAAAGATTATATTTAATAATTACAAAAAAATTGGAATATTTCCGATACTTTTTCTATTTCCCGGAGAGTGGAAAAATAACATATGAGAATGACACCACAGGAATAATTTTATTTATTTATAATGATTTTAAAGGGACAGTAATTTTTTTAAATTGGAATTTAAAAAATAAAATAACAATATTTTATTCTATTATTAATGTCCCTTTATCGATTTATGAACAAGAGAGAAAAAGCTTATGCAAAGGTTTACCACCCCTTTATATAGTTATTTTAATTAATCATGGATACCATTTAAAATTATATTTTATATAATAGATACATAATCTATATAATAGATAATGTGGAATCGGTCGATATCGCAGCACTTACCCAAACAAATATAGAAAGTAATTATTTATTTCTAATCATTGTAGCGGGATATTTCTGGCGGTAATCTTCTTTGTTTGAATTAAATCACTAACTGACCAGTATAGGTGATGGTACTTGCCAGATCTCTTCTTGCTACTCAATATTTTTCAAGTCCCGCCCACAGCTAAGGCCAAGAAGCAGAGATCTTTAAAGCAACAGTTATGATAAATTACTCTAGAGAGAAGAAGTGTTGCAGCGATTGCAGGACGCTAAGGAAGACGGTGTAAAACCTTATTTTGTTTCAGTTATATCATTCTTCATTAAATTTTGTTTCAGTTATATCATTTCTGCATTAAATTTTGTTTCAGTTATATCATTTCTGCATTAAATTTTGTTTCAGTTATATCATTCTCCATTAAATTTTGTTTCAGTTATATCATTTCTGCATTAAATTTTATTTCAGTTATATCATTTCTCCATTAAACTGACGCTAGATTGCCAGTCACGTGACCCAAAAATAAGGATTTTAGCGTCCCGCAAGACGCGATATTATTTTGGCCACTGACTCACTCGCCATTTGCCGCCAAGGGAAAACCAAAAACGCTAAATCCGGTCAATGGAGATGTTGCAGTCTTTAGTATATCAAAGCGCCTAATGCTAGCATATACTAACTTCTTTAAATTACCGCTGATACTCTTCTTTCTGCAATGTGATATACTTTAATATGATAGCTCACTAATCAGCAACATGGAGCTTTACCACGGAACGAGTGACGAAATGGGACAACTACGGCGTAAGTACTGAACCTAATAACTGGTCAAGTTCAGTGCTATTGATCCATCAATGTATACTAATAGATCAATCCGCTGAACTATATCTTTTTCCATTTAAATCTATAATTCAATTATTCGACATAAATGTAGAAGCAGAGTAATATTTCATTGCCATTATTACAGGTGATTGCTGTGGAGGTCTTCAGCAGCAGCCCTCATCTCCATTCACCTGCTGACCACAACTCTCTTTAATAGTCATAACATCTAAAACCGTAAATATTATTTATTCTGTAGTTCCACTTTAAATAAAACCTATAAATAGTAATCTATTTTTCTATCAAGCTTTTTTCACTTCCATATATCGTAAAAGGGAAATAGAAATAAGTTCAGTTTTGTAGCTACCTAATACAATTAACTTGGAGATAAATTTATTTTAGTAGGGGTTTAACGTCTGCTTAGGAATCAATGCGCATATTACTGACGTCAAAAGAAAATTAAATACAAGGAACTGGAAGAAGCAGTCAGAAAGGAAAGTGGCCTACGAGACTACATAACACAGTATTAAGATTAATGTACCGAGAAAAAATTGCAAGTCAACCTGACTCATCGATTGAGTAGAGGCTGGCAAATCTCCAATATTGGAGTCTTTTTTTTCTTGATTGAACTGAGTCAATCTGACAATGAATTAGGAGTCAATAAAAATTTTGTTTTGGAGTAAAATATTGAGATTAACTACGAGTAGGTATTACGAGTCTACCTAACACAAAATCTAAGAGGAAAATGAAGAGGTGATAGTAAATGAAGCCTACGAGTCTACCTAACACAAAATCTAAGAGGAAAATGAAGAGGTGATAGTAAATGAAGCCTACGAGTCTACCTAACACAAAATCTCAGAGGAAAATGAAGAGGTGATAGTAAATAAAGCCTACGAGTCTACCTAACACAAAATTTAAGAGGAAAATGAAGAGGTGATAGTAAATAAAGCCTACGAGTCTACCTAACACAAAATTTAAGAGGAAAATGAAGAGGTGATAGTAAATAAAGCCTATGAGTCTACCCAACACAAAATCTAAGAGGAAAATGAAGAGGTGATAGTAAATGAAGCCTACGAGCCTACATAACACAAAATCTAAGAGGAAAATGAAGAGGTGATAGTAAATGAAGCCTACGAGTCTACCTAACACAAAATCTCAGAGGAAAATGAAGAGGTGATAGTAAATAAAGCCTACGAGTCTACCTAACACAAAATCTAAGAGGAAAATGAAGAGGTGATAGTAAATGAAGCCTACGAGTCTACCTAACACAAAATCTAAGAGGAAAATGAAGAGGTGATAGTAAATGAAGCCTACGAGCCTACCTAACACAAAATCTAAGAGGAAAATGAAGAGGTGATAGTAAATGAAGCCTACGAGTCTACCTAACACAAAATCTCAGAGGAAAATGAAGAGGTGATAGTAAATAAAGCCTACGAGTCTACCTAACACAAAATTTAAGAGGAAAATGAAGAGGTGATAGTAAATAAAGCCTACGAGTCTACCTAACACAAAATTTAAGAGGAAAATGAAGAGGTGATAGTAAATAAAGCCTACGAGTCTACCTAACACAAAATTTAAGAGGAAAATGAAGAGGTGATAGTAAATAAAGCCTATGAGTCTACCCAACACAAAATCTAAGAGGAAAATGAAGAGGTGATAGTAAATGAAGCCTACGAGCCTACATAACACAAAATCTAAGAGGAAAATGAAGAGGTGATAGTAAATGAAGCCTACGAGCCTACCTAACACAAAATCTAAGAGGAAAATGAAGAGGTGATAGTAAATGAAGCCTACGAGTCTACCTAACACAAAATCCAAGAGGAAAATGAAGAGGTGATAGTAAATGAAGCCTACGAGTCTACCTAACACAAAATCTAAGAGGAAAATGAAGAGGTGATAGTAAATGAAGCCTACGAGTCTACCTAACACAAAATCTAAGAGGAAAATGAAGAGGTGATAGTAAATGAAGCCTACGAGCCTACCTAACACAAAATCTAAGAGGAAAATGAAGAGGTGATAGTAAATGAAGCCTACGAGTCTACCTAACACAAAATCCAAGAGGAAAATGAAGAGGTGATAGTAAATGAAGCCTACGAGTCTACCTAACACAAAATCTAAGAGGAAAATGAAGAGGTGATAGTAAATGAAGCCTACGAGCCTACCTAACACAAAATCTAAGAGGAAAATGAAGAGGTGATAGTAAATGAAGCCTACGAGTCTACCTAACACAAAATCTAAGAGGAAAATGAAGAGGTGATAGTAAATGAAGCCTACGAGTCTACCTAACACAAAATCTAAGAGGAAAATGAAGAGGTGATAGTAAATGAAGCCTACGAGTCTACCTAACACAAAATCTAAGAGGAAAATGAAGAGGTGATAGTAAATGAAGCCTACGAGTCTACCTAACACAAAATCTAAGAGGAAAATGAAGAGGTGATAGTAATTGAAGCCTACGAGTCTACCTAACACAAAATCTAAGAGGAAAATGAAGAGGTGATAGTAAATGAAGCCTACTAGTCTACCTAACACAAAATCTAAGAGGAAAATGAAGAGGTGATAGTAAATGAAGCCTACGAGTCTACCTAACACAAAATCCAAGAGGAAAATGAAGAGGTGATAGTAAATGAAGCCTACGAGTCTACCTAACACAAAATCTAAGAGGAAAATGAAGAGGTGATAGTAAATGAAGCCTACTAGTCTACCTAACACAAAATCTAAGAGGAAAATGAAGAGGTGATAGTAAATGAAGCCTACTAGTCTACCTAACACAAAATCTAAGAGGAAAATGAAGAGGTGATAGTAAATGAAGCCTACTAGTCTACCTAACACAAAATCTAAGACCTCGTAGTTGAAGAGCATAACCCTAGCGCTATCTTCTAAAACTTCTTTTCACCACAGACCGCTTCAGGATAGATCCCCTGGGGGCTAATAAGGAAATAATAATTTAGAGTGGAGAGGACTTTCTAATTGTAAACATTACAAGGCGATATAAGGCTTTATATAAGCCAAGAAAATAGAAAGGTTTGAATAAAACTAACAATTCAAAAGGACACATTTATAAAATAAGTTACTTGGCATAAGACAGAGTTAGAAAAACCTTACCCTTACATTCAGGAAATATATTACAATAAAGAAAAAAAAAACTTTATAAAAGACTAGAAGAAACTAAGTTACGAATAAATGGTTGCTTTATCAATAAGTTTAAAAGTAAATAGTAGTATTTTAAAGTATAATTTGTAATAAAAAGAGTTGAGCTTAAATAAGCTTCGTTAAATATTTTCATTTGGAAAATTAAATTAAAAAGTTGTATTAAGACATTTTGTAGCTACCTTCATAATAATAAAAACAATGAATCCGGTTAATAAATTTTTTAGAGAATTAGCGAGTAACAATAGACTATAGCTAGAGTCAGGCACACTATCTCTTGCTGCCACTCAGCCTTCGCTCTCTTCTAACCCGCACTATCTTGACTGTCTTGTGGGGAACTCGGGATGGCATCCGATTAGCAGGAGTGGCAGCAATTGGAGTGGAAGGAGCAGCTGGAGTACTGGGAGCACTTTCTCTCTGAACAGACTCATTGTTTACCGCATCCTCAACATCGATGAGTCTAACTTTTCGACACGGTTGACCATCAGGAGTGCTGAACATTTTCCGCTTCACTATGTCCAAGGTTGGGGTTTTTACGGCACTAATTTTATTTCTTAAATTGCTAGTTGAAGGAAGAGATGGAGGAGGTACATCTGAAGTTTTTCCTCTGCTCTTCGGCTCTTCCAAACTAACATTTTTCCTCTGAGACTCTTCAGAGTGCGAGGTATAAACTATGGACATGGAGGAAGCCGCTGTTCCGGATAGACTCCTCCTTTCGTTAGATAAACTGCGATTTCGTTTCACCTTCACCCTCACGACAGGGCTTCGACCAGCTGACTGGACAGAACTAATAGAAGAGTGTACATGAGCATTGCCATTGAAGGATGTGGATGGATTTAAAGATGAACTAGTAGTTTCGATTACGGGAATATTGGTAAGTGGTTTAGACTCAGCCACAGCAGTTTCATGCAGAACACGATTGTTCTTTTCAGCTTCAGGACAATTTGATTCATTAGATGTTGGTTTAGGCAGTTGTGGAGTAATGGGTTTCTTATTTTCAGTTGTAGAATCGGATGACACTTCACCTATTACGCTAAGAACTGTGCTAGAAGTGGTGGGTACGGAATTGCTACCTTCACTACTATTGTCAGATCCGAATATTTGTTTGAACCTTTCTTCTTTTCTGGTAACAAGTTTCTTTGTTTGATTAATCTCAGAGCTCTTATTGCTACTCTCAGTATCGGGAAAATTTGATTTCAGTTGATCAGGTAATTTTGCGGTCGAACATTCGTCATTAGTCTTTGTACGATCCGTTTCTGTTAAATCAGAGGATTTCTGGTTTTCTCTTTCAGATATCGATCTGAGGACAGCTCCTCTAAAGTCCTTTAAGGGTGAAGACGATTTACTCCGTGTGTTTTTGGCGGGTGAACTTGAAGTATCAGTTTTCCTGTCTGTAGGTTTCGAGCAGCTTCTGGAGAAGTTAGATTCATCGGAACTGAGTGTAAGTCCCAGTCTTTTGAAAACAGCAGTAGGAACTCTTGAACCTCCTTTCAAACCTTCAGATATATTCTTTTGATTTGCTTCATTGAATTCTTCTAACAATTCGTCCTCAGAAGCAATAAAAGAATCATCAGAAGTATCGGAGGAGTCTGTAGTGTCTGATGAATCATGAGAGTCCAAACTATCACTTTCGTGATCATCAGGCTCTTGTACAGCCTCTGTGTTCTCTTCCTCCTCCACCTCTTCAGTTGACATCTGATCTGGAGTCATTATTTCATTGATATTCACTGAGGTTTTCGAAAGAGGAGAGCCTTGGAAGCTGGTCTCTGCAGTGTTAATTATCTGGGTACTCGCGGTGCACTGACTTGGTTTGGGGTGGATGCTGTAATCTCTGATCGGCACAAGACTGACTTCTTGAGTCTGTGACACAACAGAGGCATCTAGACTACAGTTTTTGTCAACTGCAATTGGTTTGATCTTTTTAATGAGACGAGGATCTTTACTCACGTCAATTTTATCATTTTTAATCAGTACGTTTTTGAAAGAGGTTGCCTTTGAATAACCGCTCTGAGTCTTGTCGAAAGTTATTTCTATTAGCTTCCACTCTGGCAACTTCTCATTTTTCCTCGCATTTCTGAAATTTCTAGGTGTGCGCGTCGTAACATCTCTGGGTGGATTTACTTTAGTCGGGGTTTTGTTTTTGTATTTGTCTTTTATGCTTTCCAACACATTCTTGACAGTGTCCCTCCGCATCGCCACTTCATGATACTGCGGACCAAATAGAGTATTGGTGCTATCATCAGCTAAGGTGAAATTCTGGGCTGTGGTGGTGGTGTTGCTGGGGAAATTATAACTCATACTTGCTAAATTGTCAAACATGTCATTGAGGTCCACATCAGGATCAGAAACATTGTTACCGTTCTCATTGGTGGCATCTAATTTCTTAACAGAGAATTTAGGAGTTTCGGGGGCTTTCAAAGCGCTTCTCTGTCTCAGTCGAGCTCTTTCAGCATTAATTTCACTTGATTTATTAGACAACGGAGTCGTTTGGTGAACTCTGCTTCCTAATTGATTCCGTGTAACTACGTCTTGCTCAGATTTCAACTGTGTAGAGGATTTCTTGGGAGTTTTCGAATTGCTCCTAGTCATTGGTCTTTCAGTAGCACCATTGTCATTTCTTGATCTTAATGATCTTCCTCGAGGTTCTGAATTATTTTCTTTAATATCCCTACTTCTATTTCTGGAACAATCCCCTCTCTCATTACGAGACATTTTAGTGTATTTCTCACACGGTTCTTTTATGCCACCACCTCGCTTCTTTGGAGATGCTGAAGAAGATTTACTTCTTGTGTCGTTACCTGAACTCTTCTTATCGTCATAGACTGTTGAAAGTTCTACCCTAGTGGACCGTCTCCTACGCTCTGTCTTAAAGTTCTCAGGATTTGGTTCAACAGGTGAATCCTTTTGCTCTCTGTTGATACGGAGGTTAAGTCTCTCACGATTTTTCCTCATGAAGACCTGACCATCGCTCATAATCTTTTTGCAATCATTCTCAACAATTTTGGGCTCTTCGACAATTTGGTTTGCTGTATCAGTTGGTTTTTGTGGAGATTCTTCATCACTGTCAGACAATTCACCTTCTTCCAACTCATCAGAGTTGTTCTTATTTGACAAGTCAACAGATTGATTCTCCTTTATTCCCTCGCCAGCACCATCGGTCTTAGTGTTGATAGGAAGATCTTTCCGATTGCCAATACGTTCTGTGCCGTTTGAGGTTTCACTTACCTTTAACTTTCTCAATGACGATTTATCAGCGGACCTGTCATCTGGCACTTCTTCGTCAGATATTGGTTTCTGAACAGGACTAGTATGTTCAGAAAATGTTTCATCAAATTTAGGTTTCTGAACAGGACTAGCATGTCTAGAAACCCTTTCATCAGATTTAGGTTTCTGAACAGGACTAGCATGTCTAGAAACCCTTTCATCAAATTTAGGTTTCTGAACAGGACTAGCATGTCTAGAAACCCTTTCATCAGATTTAGGTTTCTGAACAGGACTAGCATGTCTAGAAACTCTTTCATCAGATTCAGGTTTCTGAACAGGACTAGCATGTCTAGGAACCCTTTCATCAAATTTAGGTTTCTGAACAGGACTAGCATGTCTAGAAACTCTTTCATCAGATTCAGGTTTCTGAACAGGACTAGCATGTCTAGGAACCCTTTCATCAAATTTAGGTTTCTGAACAGGACTAGCATGTCTAGAAACTCTTTCATCAGATTCAGGTTTCTGAACAGGACTAGCATGTCTAGAAACTCTTTCATCAGATTTAGGTTTCTGAACAGGACTAGCATGTCTAGAAACTCTTTCATCAGATTCAGGTTTCTGAACAGGACTAGCATGTCTAGGAACCCTTTCATCAAATTTAGGTTTCTGAACAGGACTAGCATGTCTAGAAACTCTTTCATCAGATTCAGGTTTCTGAACAGGTCTAGCATGTCTAGAAACTCTTTCATCAGATTCAGGTTTCTGAACAGGACTAGCATGTCTAGAAACTCTTTCATCAAATTTAGGTTTCTGAACAGAACTAGCATGTCTAGAAACTCTTTCATCAGATTCAGGTTTCTGAACAGGACTAGCATGTCTAGAAACTCTTTCATCAGATTCAGGTTTCTGAACAGGACTAGCATGTCTAGAAACTCTTTCATCAGATTTAGGTTTAGGTTTCTGGATAGGACTAGCACGTTCAGTCAAATCAGGTTTCAATGACATTTCCTTCAACTCATCTTCACTATGAACATTTTCACCTGCGGGTACTGCCTCCACATTCTTTGAAATTGTAGGTTGTGATTTGTCAGAAGTATTACGTCTAGAAGAGGCCTTTTCAATAGTCTCCAAGACGCTTTTCAATTCAAGTGAAGACATTTTTATTTTATCATTGTGCATCTCCTCACTCTCCTCAATAATGGGAGAGGGTATTTGACTTGCCTCCTCTTCAATTTGAGAAGTTTCTTCAATCTCTGTAGTTTTCACACTTGATTTTCTTGTATTAATAATTGGATCAAAAGAATGCAGTGCTTCAGAATTGTCTTTAGGGAAGCTTTTACTCCAACGTTCTCTCAATTTATCCATATTAGTTTGTACTTCCTTCCTAGTCTTCTTTATTCGTTTAACATCTTCATTCTTTTGTACTTCCTTTCCTTCAATATCCTCCTCATTCTTTTGTCCTTCCTTCTTAGTTTTCTTAATTCGTTCAACGTCCTCCTCATTATTTTGTACTTCATTCCTAGTCTTCTTAATTCTTTCAACGTCCTCCTCATTATTTTGTACTTCATTCCTAGTCTTCTTAATTCTTTCAACATCTTCATCACTCTCCTCTACACGTTCATCTTCCATTCGTCCAACACCTTCATTATCTGGACTGACTCGCAAGACCAGTTCTTTCAAATTATTGTTGCGCATAGTCGCTTCACCATCCACCTCATCAATCAAACTACTCGTTCTATCCCTATTATTAATAGAAGATTTAGCAAAGTTAGAATTTGGATCTACTCTGAACTTTTTATTTCTAAGATATCTGGACGATTCACTGTTCGGAATATCAGGTTGCATTGATTCTGCTACCAATTTATCTTTAGGAGCTTCGTGGAGGTGATGTTTAAGATGGTAGCGCCCATCATCAACATCTCTGTTATTTCGTTCATTCCAATTTCTCTTAACCTTTCTACAGTCAATTTTGTCTTCTCTATGTCGTCTTTTATGATCTTTAGTGTTAGGATCATCATTGCTTCTCGATCTCCTTCTAGATAATCCTTTACTGGATTTTCTTTCTGGTGATCCATCTCTTCTGCGTTTGCGGGATACGGTATATTTGTCAGCACTCCTGTCATTGTAGCCCCGTCTATTACCAAACTTTGCCTTTTCTCTGCTGTTGTTTCTCGGTGATTTATTTCGATGCGGGTGATTTCTATCCAATTCTTTCCTATGGTCAAGACGCCCGCGAGAATTAATATTTTGACACTTAACTGTATTGGTTCTTCTGGTGGGTGAATTGGATTTCTTTTTAATACTGGAATATAAATCGCGATCAGATGACTTACTATGCCTTTTTGATGCTTCATTGCAAGAGCGTCCAGTTGATGTTTCATCAACAGCACCTCTATTAGATACTTCATCGTAATTGCGTTTACTTGAAGCATCACTGTCAGGTAATATTCTTCTGTTGCATTTCTCAATTTCTATTTTATTGTTTGCTCTTAAAAGGGCTCTTTTACATCTGGGAGTCAAAGATTCAAGATTTAAAGGAGCTAACTTCTCCGGTGTTTTATCGTGTCTGTTCAAAATCTGTCGAGATTCAAAACTATCGCCATTTCTTCCACCGTGATCAAGAGATTCATCAAAATTAACTTGAACACTTTTACACGCACTCTGTTTCAATCTCATAAGACCGGCAGATATATTATTTGCATTAGGAACTAAATGGTACAATTCTTTACCCTCTTCACTAGTTTGAAGATTAACTTTACTTCCTCTGATGGAGGTGAAAATGTCAGCATGGTTGACATTGGACACTGAAGGTTTGCCCCCACAGTTGAGGCATGTCGTTACTGTCTCCTCTGCAGGCTTCTTTACCATCTACAAAGAAAAACAAAGAATATCTAATCATAACTGATTATATCAACGAAATAAATGCTCTTATTATTTGATTATTTGCCTCAAGGTACAAAAGTGGTCAAACTGAGAAATAAATGAATAAATTTTCTAAGGTATTAATAAAATAGAAAATGAGCATATTTAATTAAGAAAGAGGAACATAGGTAGCTAATGAGATTGGTAATATTGTTCAACAGTCAATGTAGAATTAGCAGCAGACCTGTTAATAACATATTGAATAACTAATTGATGAGATATCTTGATGGAAAATCTCAATAGATATTACTATAAATGTTGTGATGAATAGAGAAGCTAATTTTTGATAGCTACACTTAAAAGTTCCTCATATCTAGAGTTTTACGTATCAATTTTCGGAATTAATTCTGTGGCACTATCTTTATATTTGTTTACTAATCATCTCTAGTTTTACACAATTGCCTCCAGTTTTATAGGAGGTGGTCGCCTCCAGTTTGATAGGAGGTGGTCGCCTCCAGTTTTATAGGAGGTGGTCGCCTCCAGTTTGATAGGAGGTGGTCGCCTCCAGTTTTATAGAAGGTGGTCGCCTCCAGTTTTATAGAAGGTGGTCGCCTTCAGTTTTATAGAAGGTGGTCGCCTTCAGTTTTATAGGAGGTGGTCGCCTTCAGTTTTATAGGAGGTGGTCGCCTTCAGTTTTATAGGAGGTGGTCGCCTTCAGTTTTATAGGAGGTAGTCGCCTCCAGTTTGATAGGAGGTGGTCACCTCCAGTTTGATAGGAGGTGGTCGTCTCCAGTTTTATAGGAGGTGGTCGCCTCCAGTTTTATAGGAGGTGGTCGCCTCCAGTTTTATAGGAGTGGTCGCCTCCAGTTTTATAGGAGGTGGTCGCCTCCAGTTTTATAGGAGGTGGTCGCCTCCAGTTTTATAGGAGGTGGTCGCCTCCAGTTTCATAGGAGGTGGTTGGTTCCTAACTTCCTATCATCCTTAGAACTCTTCGAAGATACCTATATCTAAAAGCTACTCTATAATCAGTGTTGAGATACTAGAGCACATAAAGGTCTCTCACCTGAATGAACTGCTGCCTCTCTTCCACAGAATAACCAGCCACTCTGCTCAGCATTCGGTCTATGAGGTCTTTGCCGATGGAGCGCACACCCCTCCTGAAGGTGATGGCGTCACATCTAGTGGCAAAGAAAAGATTAATGTCGAAAAGGGAAGGAGAGCTCGCTGTGCATGTAATAAACAACAAATAGCTAATACAGTGTCTACCTTGATAATATTTATTTTTATTTACTCTTTTAAAAAGGGAAGGAAAGCTTGATGTGCATCCATTGAGAAAGGGGCCACACAAATAAGATTTTGAACAGCAAATATCTGATGTAGCGTCTACATTGATGGTATGCATTATTATATTGTCTTGATAAAATGAAGTAACTGATGCAATATATAGCAGAAAAGATTATATCCTGTTCCATTTATAGCATGAACACAAGTATCTTACTCATTTATAATAACTTTGTTGCTCTAGCCATTTCTCCTAAAGGTCTAACTGATGTAATATGCAATGTTTTAGAGCAACAGAGGATGCAGAGTAGGAAAATGGTAAAAGTTTAAAAGTGAGTAAAGAGTGAAACAAATAGAAGTAATGACAGAGTTTCGAGAGTTGATACTTCTTAAAGGGAAGGTTGGCATTCAAGAGAAACACTAAGGGTAATCTAGAAATTGTGTTGAATAGCTAAGAAGCACGTAAAAGGCATGAAATAAAAACTAAATAAAGTGAAACATAATCCTCTAATATTGAACAGAGTAACACTCACTCAGATGGAACAGCTTTGAAAGCAACAAGTTCTGGTTGATTTTAGTAGCTACCAATTATTGAAAGTTTCATAAATGTGAGTTAAAGGATTTAATTTGAATACAAAGAGAAAGGTAGAAGTAGTGAAGTTAGATACAGTAATACATTAGTTTTTTTCCCATTAGTAATAAGTTTTTAATGTCTTCTTCAATAAATATTTCAGGTTCACAGAAATACAGGGTGTCCGACACTTTTGTTGCCGAACTTTAACGTAAGGTTGCATTCGTCAAAAAAAAAAAAACACTTTTTATTCCATGAAGGTATGGTCTAAAATGCTTAGTTAAAGAGTTACAAGGTTAGGAAAGTAGCATCTGTACCATTTATTATTATTAGTTAACATTATTTTTTCAATGTTGCGATAAGAAACAAAACATTTTCAACAGTAATTATTAGGAGCACAAGAAACATAATCTTAAATTAGGTTACATGTTTAAAGAATGTGTTCAAACTGTCGCCTATTTGTTGCGATGCAGCCGTTGATTGGCGGACGCGAGCAAAGACACCAGGAGTTTCACGAATCTTTGCGGGAAAATAGTTTGAATGCTTGCATCGCAACAAATGGGCGACAGTTTGAACACATTCTGTAAACATGTAACCTAATTTAAGATTATGTTTCTTGTGCTCCTAATAATTACTGTTGAAAATGTTTTGTTTCTTATCGCAACATTAAAAAAATAATATAAACTAATAATAATAAATTGTGCAGTTGCTACTTTCCTAACCTTGTAACTCTTTAACTAAGCATTTTAGACCATACCTTCATGGAATAAAAAGTGTTTTTTTTTGACGAATACAACCTTATGTTAAAGTTTGGCAACAAAAGTGTCACACACCCTGTATATTCTACAATTCATAGTTCAGTGGACCAACTTTTAGATTAGGTTTTTGATAGAAGAGAGAGAGGGAACCCTGTAAATTAATTATCCTAACTATCTAAACGAGTAAGAAGTATAATTTTAGCCACCAATTAGCTAGCAGTTGGAAGTGATATCAAACATAAACTCACTCTCTCCTCGCCTTGGCTATTTCCTCATCTTTCTCTTTGCACATTTTCTTGGCAGTCTTCCACACCAAGAAAGTGTTGTCACAAACAGTGGCGTAGTCTTTGCTAAGGCCCTCATACTTCTTCTTCAGTGCCTCGTATTCTGAGGCTAACTTGGCATTTTCTTTCTAGAAAGGAAGTATTGATCAATATTATGATATAGAGTGACTAAATAAGACACTGTTTATTTACATAGTTAGTTTATTAGCTATCAAGTATAGGAATGGAATTTGGGACTTATATATAGTGTGAAAACATACATTATAATTGCAATCCATGAAACCTGCAGGAACCAATTGAAATAACTAGTTAAATAATATTTATACAGTATTTTCTTGTATGACCTGGAATGTGGAACTGCCTGATAATAAATACCTTACGCCAATCTACTGCTAATGAACTTGACTTTATCTACTGCTAATGAACTTGACTTTATCTACTGCTAATGAACTTGACTTTATCTACTGCTAATGAACTTGACTTTATCTACTGCTAATGAACTTGACTTTATCTACTGCTAATGAACTTGACTTTATCTACTGCTAATGAACTTGACTTTATCTACTGCTAATGAACTTGACTTTGTCTACTGCTAATGAACTTGACTTTATCTACTGCTAATGAACTTGACTTTATCTACTGCTAATGAACTTGACTTTATCTACTGCTAATGAACTTGACTTTGTCTACTGCTAATGAACTTGACTTTATCTACTGCTAATGAACTTGACTTTATCTACTGCTAATGAACTTGACTTTATCTACTGCTAATGAACTTGACTTTGTCTACTGCTAATGAACTTGACTTTGTCTACTGCTAATGAACTTGACTTTATCTACTGCTAATGAACTTGACTTTATCTACTGCTAATGAACTTGACTTTATCTACTGCTAATGAACTTGACTTTATCTACTGCTAATGAACTTGACTTTATCTACTGCTAATGAACTTGACTTTATCTACTGCTAATGAACTTGACTTTATCTACTGCTGATGAACTTGACTTTATCTACTGCTAATGAACTTGACTTTATCTACTGCTAATGAACTTGACTTTATCTACTGCTGATGAACTTGACTTTATCTACTGCTAATGAACTTGACTTTATCTACTGCTGATGAACTTGACTTTATCTACTGCTGATGAACTTGACTTTATCTACTGCTGATGAACTTGACTTTATCTACTGCTGATGAACTTGACTTTATCTACTGCTAATGAACTTGACTTTATCTACTGCTAATGAACTTGACTTTATCTACTGCTGATGAACTTGACTTTATCTACTGCTGATGAACTTGACTTTATCTACTGCTGATGAACTTGACTTTATCTACTGCTGATGAACTTTACTTTATCTACTGCTGATGAACTTGACTTTATCTACTGCTAATGAACTTGACTTTATCTACTGCTAATGAACTTGACTTTATCTACTGCTGATGAACTTGACTTTATCTACTGCTAATGAACTTGACTTTATCTACTGCTGATGAACTTGACTTTATCTACTGCTGATGAACTTGACTTTATCTACTGCTGATGAACTTGACTTTATCTACTGCTGATGAACTTTACTTTATCTACTGCTGATGAACTTTACTTCATCTACTGCTGATGAACTTGACTTTATCTACTGCTAATGAACTTGACTTTATCTACTGCTAATGAACTTGACTTTATCTACTGCTAATGATACTCACAGCAGACTCTGCCTTCCTGATGATGACATCATCAAACAAATTAGCATCAGAGAATTTCTCCTCTTCTTTCTTTGAAGAAGTAACAGAGGCGTCAGTGATGCCAGAATCATGAGGAGATACTCCTTTGGCGTCAATCACCAACTCATCAGCTGCCAGGTCCTGTGCTCCACTCGCGTCAATTGAGAGATCGCCATACAAGTCCACCTCCTCGTTATTCTCGTCTTCACTGCCTGGAGCATCAACCTCTTTGGGGAAGAGTGGAGGAGTCCTATTATTGATATCAGGGGAATCTGGAGAAGACTGGTCACTGGAGGAACTATCTGATCTTTTTCTAGTCGACTTAGGGGATTTCATGATTAAAATTGGAGAAACATTGAAATTAATCTAACAATACCTAATTTTTGAGAATAATTTACATGCATTTAATTTGGAAACAAAGGAATCTGGAATCAAAAGTACATCAAACTGAAATTTTTGATCAATTATTGAAATAGAATTCTCAGAACTATTGGTTTCCAGACTGTATTTGCTACTCAAAGCAATTCTCAGAACTATTGGTCTCCAGACTGTATTTGCTACTCAAAGCAATTCTCAGAACTATTGGTCTCCAGACTGTATTTGCTACTCAAAGTCTCACTGACTTTGTCAAAAAGCTGAAAAAATCCACCAACATTTTCCAATAATTTGGCTGAAAAGTCAGTGAAATTTACCATGAAATACAGTCTGGAGTGGCCTTTTTTTTATAAAAAGAATATCAAAAATTAGATAGCAAATTGTATATAATATTAGTAAAAATTAATTAAAATATTAGTAATATCAAAGCTTCTTTTAAGATTTGTTTTTAGTTTCAAGATTATTAAAAATTCAAGTTAATAAACAACAAAAGATTAGCAACATATTAATTTTATTTTCTAATTCAAATTTTCTCAAAATTTGAAATTGTGAAAGAAGTAGTGGTAAAAGATCATTCCAATTTATGGTGATTGGTGAGAGCCGAAGGGGAACTCAGGGGTGAGCCTGTGAGGCACTACGTTACACTTTTATAACTCAAACCAAGTGAAATAGTATGGCTCATAAACTCTCCATATGTCAATTTGATCATGTTGACAAAAAATTTGGTTTCTTTTGGAGACTTCATAGTTCATGAGCCATACTATTTTTATTTTACTTGGATTGTGATTAGTGGGCATGTGACAGTTTGCCAGTCTGTATTTAGTGCACAGGTACACACTGACTTGATCAAAATGCTGAAAAAATCCACCATCATATTCCTAATAATTAAACTGATCCACCAACATTGTTCCAATTTAGCCCCTGAAAATTAATGGTAGAATATATTTTTTAACCATGAAATACATAATGGGCCATATAACCAGCCAATCTGAAATGGTGTCCAATTACTCTTCAGAGTAAGAATACGGGATATTTTCAAGATATTCTCTTACAAACAATTTGAATTAATTTTTATGTTTACTGTCAGTTTACCATTCTCTGCATAATGTCCATGTTTCAGAGGTTGGCAAACTGCAAGCCGATTTTGAGCCAAAATTTCACAATTATACTGAGCCAAGGCAGCCAAGCCAATTTGGTTTCATTTTGAAGATTTCAAACAAAAATTAATGTGGGAACATAGGAATTAATTTATAATTTTAAGCCGATCCAATTACATAAATCTGAGTTTTGACCATTTGAAATGTAAGCCAATTAATTGGCTTCAACTGACATAGGTACTCTTGAACATGGCATAATGAGACAGATAATTCATGATAATTTGGAGAGAAATTGGGTTACTTTTTGCCCGACCAGGTAATAAAGCATGTCCAAACTTGCCATTTTAATGGCGAGTTTGTTACACTTATTTTGAGCCCTTCAATTGCAAATGGTGAGAAATATCTATTTTTCTCCTATGCTTATAATAAGACAATGTTATTTTGGAGAGAATTTATGATAATTTGATTATATATGTCACGCTGACGCGTGTTTGAGTGATCTGCCATATCGATCGATTTTGTTGCACAATCTATTGATCAAAAGTTTGTGCAGCCATCAATCAATTGCGCAACAATCGATCGATTTCTGCGCATTCAAATTATACGGATTTTCTTAGTTTATGCATTTAGGATAATGAACCAATTATCGGATGCTTATTTTTCTTTTCTAATTACCTAATGGAATATTTCGAATAAGTATATATGTAAACTATGATTGTTTATGACTAAAAGTATATTCAGTGTATAGAAATCAGTTTCTTCCACTCAACAAATATATTTTCATAGTCATAAACAATCATAGTTTACAAATATACCAATTCGAAATATTCCATTCGGTAATAAGTAAAGAAAAATAAGCATCCGGTAATTGGTTCATTATCCTAATTAATTGTTTAGTTTTGAATGGAAAAATACTTTTAAATTCTCTTTTATATTTAATAGTTTAATACGGCAACCATCAGTCAATTGTTGCGCATTTGAATGGTAATTTTGATATGGGTTTTGATAGTTTTTGCATCTAATTATTACATTTAATAGAGAAACCATCAGTCGATTGTTGCGGCAATTGCACGTTTGAATGATATGGATTTTGTTAATTTTTGCATCTAATTGTTACATTTAATAGGGCAACCATCAGTTGATTGTTGACCATCTGTGCTGATCTGCATTTGAATGATATGGATTTTGTTAGTTTATGCATCTAATTGTTACATTTAATAGAGAAACTAACAAAATCCATATCATTCCATGTTTCAGACCAGTCTGCAGAATATGGGAGATATTTGGGATTTTCTTTCCGAACTATTTTGAATTAATCCCTATATTTACATTAATTTTGATACGAACTTTACCAGTTTCTGCAGACTGGGTTTCAGAGCCTGGAAAATTGTAAGCCAATTTTTGAGCCAAAATTTCACAAAAATTCTGAGCCAAGCCAATTTGGCTCATTTTTTGAAGATTTCAAGTCAAAACTAACATGGGAACAGAGGAATTATTTCAAAATTTAAAGCCAATTAGCGTCGGACCGGGTGACTTTGCGCATTTTCCGCATACTTTGATTTTACGAAAAAACTAGAGAAGTCAGCAATCTGATTTTTTGTGTGCAGATAGATGAAGGGTAGACCTAGGAGCTCACCAAGTTTCAACTCTTTAAGTTCAATAGAAAAAAAGTTATCATCGAAAAACTGTGCGCAAAGATCGTGGGGATAAACCGGGTGAATTTTGCGCAATTACCGGGTGTACTTGCGCACTGCGCAAATTCACATAATGTGAAACTGCGCAGTGCGCAAGTTCATCCTATGTATAAACTGTGCATAGAAAATCTAACCCCGATATGCTATGCAACTGCCGTGAATCTGCCCCAATCTTCTATGCAACTGCCCCAATCTGCTGTGCAATTGCAGTGAGGCTGCTGTGGAATTGCCGTGAGGCTGCTGTGGAATTGCCGTGAGTCTGCTGTGGAATTGCCGTGAGTCTGCTGTGGAATTGCCGTGAGTCTGCTGTGGAATTGCCGTGAGTCTGCTGTGGAATTGCCGTGAGTCTGCTGTGGAATTGCCGTGAGTCTGCTGTGGAATTGCCGTGAGTCTGCTGTGGAATTGCCGTGAGTCTGCTGTGGAATTGCCGTGAGTCTGCTGTGGAATTGCCGTGAGTCTGCTGTGGAATTGCCGTGAGTCTGCTGTGGAATTGCCGTGAGTCTGCTGTGGAATTGCCGTGAGTCTGCTGTGGAATTGCCGTGAGTCTGCTGTGGAATTGCCGTGAGTCTGCTGTGGAATTGCCGTGAGTCTGCTGTGGAATTGCCCGGAGTCTGCTGTGGAATTGCCCGGAGTCTGCTGTGGAATTGCCCGGAGTCTGCTGTGGAATTGCCCGGAGTCTGCTGTGGAATTGCCCGGAGTCTGCTGTGGAATTGCCGTGAGTCTGCTGTGGAATTGCCGTGAGTCTGCTGTGGAATTGCCGTGAGTCTGCTGTGGAATTGCCGTGAGGCTGCTGTGGAATTGCCGTGAGGCTGCTGTGGAATTGCCGTGAGGCTGCTGTGGAATTGCCGTGAGGCTGCTGTGGAATTGCCGTGAGGCTGCTGTGGAATTGCCGTGAGACTGCTGTGGAATTGCCGTGAGACTGCTGTGGAATTGCCGTGAGACTGCTGTGGAATTGCCGTGAGACTGCTGTGGAATTGCCGTGAGACTGCTGTGGAATTGCCGTGAGACTGCTGTGGAATTGCCGTGAGACTGCTGTGGAATTGCCGTGAGACTGCTGTGGAATTGCCGTGAGACTGCTGTGGAATTGCCGTGAGACTGCTGTGGAATTGCCGTGAGACTGCTGTGGAATTGCCGTGAGACTGCTGTGGAATTGCCGTGAGACTGCTGTGGAATTGCCGTGAGACTGCTGTGGAATTAACGTGAGACTGCTGTGGAATTGCCGTGAGGCTGCTGTGGAATTGCCGTGAGGCTGCTGTGGAATTGCCGTGAGGCTGCTGTGAAATTGCCGTGAGGCTGCTGTGGAATTGCCGTGAGGCTGCTGTGCAATTGCCGTGAGGCTGCTGTGCAATTGCCGTGAGGCTGCTGTGGAATTGCTGTGAGGCTGCTGTGCAATTGCCGTGAGGCTGCTGTGCAATTGCCGTGAGGCTGCTGTACAATTGCCGTGAAACTACTGTGGAATTGCCGTGATATAGGAGTATCGGGGATGAATATCACAGGTTTGTTAATGAATAAGAGCTCTTTAACTTTATTAATAAATGTGCGCAAGTCCACCCGTGAATTAAAATATTCCCAGGGTGATGTTGCGCATCTAGTATATTGGTTATATCTCAATAATTTATAAATATTATTAAAATCATCTTACATGACGTTAATCTGCAGTAAATTATGCGTATCCAACGTAAATTGCGCAATCAAATTGGAGCATAATTATCAACACTACAGCATAGTTCGCGGAGATTCGATTCTAGTCCAAAATAATTATTTTGCCATAAAAAACATAGGTCTCTGTTTGAACACTTAGTATCTATACTTAATCTCTTACGATTTTCGTGAAATTTATGCACTAGGGGGTTTAAGAGCTGCTCTTTCCAATGGTGTTGTCAGATTTAAAATATTTTCACGCATTCACCATCAATTACCGATGCGCAACTTCACCCGGAATGTTGAAGTGCGCAAAGCCACCCGGTCTGACGCTACTAATTAGACATATCTGAGATCTGACCATTTCAAATGACAAATCTAAGCCAATTAATTGGCTTTAACTGACATATTGTCATACTCTTATACATGGATTATCATTCAAACGCGCAACAATCGACTGGTGCCTTATTAAATATAAAAAAGTATTTTAAATTAAAAACAAAAAAAAGATGTATTGGCAACTCAATGAACATTCTCTAGTTAAAACTAGGGATCAATAGATTATTAGATTGCGGCGGCATTGCGCAGTGAAATCGGTCGATAGGGCAGATCACTCAAACACGCATGATATATATATTGGAAAATTTGGTTCATTTTGGAGAGACTAGTTAGAGAGTTTATGAGTCATACTATTTTACTTGGTAACTCATATAATGACAATGCGTCTCCTGACTCTCAGCTAAATTAATGGTAACATAGGAATTAATTCAAAATCTCCCTCAGGGCTGAGGGATCAGAGATCTACAATTTTCAAATACCTACCTTTACCTTATTGAATTTTTTTTAAAGTATTTTCACTATTTTGATGCTTTAAGTCTGCCAGCAATTTTCGATATTTCAACACTTTACTCAACTAGGTAAACAAGCCGTTTCAAGAAATTTTTCAAGAATACTATTTGCTGTGGAAGCTTCAATTAATTTTTTTGTAAACAATTTTAGTTTTGAACTTTTGTAGCATACCTAACATTTAACAATCGCTAAAATGTTGTTCACTAGGAATTTTGTTTTGTTTGTTTACGTGTGGTATGACGTCATCTCTGGTTACTTCAGAAACTCCAGCGTGAAGAACAACAGAAAAAAAATGGAAAAGTGCTATATAGGTTTAATGTATGTGATGAAACCGAACGCTTCATTAAAAGCGCGAAGCCGCTAACTTGTTTTGAAACTGCCCTCGGTCACGTCATTTGAGAATATATTCACAGTCACCTATAAGTTCTATCAACAAAATAGTCAAATTAATTTGTTTACTTGAATATATGAAGGGGCCGCAATTTTCAATACAACCTTTTTCTATTTCGTCGATAAATCGATAGAGGGCCATTAATTATAGTATGAAATATGGCTTATATATCTAAACAAATCCGACTTAGAATAGATTTAATTCAATAATATGTAATGATCAATCTTAAAGGTCCTCTCCAAGCAAATACTTGTATTGCCTTATTCAACGAAGCTAATGTTTCTTATCATTTTGCTGCAAACCGCATCGAATTTGGTGGCATATTTTTAATTTTATATGCTTTTAAAGATTTTGAAAGTCAAAACTCTAGAAAATCTATTTTACTTCCGACTTACTAATTTAAGAAATTGAACCGATTTAAAACAAATTTGTCGATTGTATCCCTTTAAAGGTCCTCTCCAGGCTCCGGGAAAAAAATGAGTCTATAACATAATATTATAGAACTAAGGTCTACGATCATTATTCTGCAAACTGCATACAATTCGGTTCAATATATATTTTATAATTTGTTTTTAAAGTTTTTTAATACTCTGTGAGCAACAATTGAGCGAATCACTAATCTGATGCTCAAGAAGAAGATTGTACACTCTTTGTTTTGATTACAAATTTGAATTTTATAAACAAACCATGCGTTTTTTGGCCTTTATTTAAATTATATAAGATATTAATTGTTTACTAAAGTATATAAACGTTCCTATTATAAGTTCATTCAATTTTATACCTTTACACGCATATTAAATGGATTTATCAAACCTAATACCTAGTTGACAATCAAAACAAATGGTG
This sequence comes from Caprella mutica, assembly GCA_947561585.1. Taxonomy (NCBI): domain Eukaryota; kingdom Metazoa; phylum Arthropoda; class Malacostraca; order Amphipoda; family Caprellidae; genus Caprella; species Caprella mutica. Next base: position 269,560 of record CANNZV010001344.1, read on the forward strand.
TACATTCTTTTTCTTCAGGCTGAAAATTTCTTAAATTAGTAAGTCGGAAGTAAAATAAGTTTTGTAGAATTTTGATTTTAAAAATCTTTAAAAGCATAGGTATAAAATTAAAAATACGCTACCAAATTCGATGCGGTTTGCAGCAAAATGATAAGGAACATTAGCCTCGTTAAATAAAGCAATAAAGATATTTGCTTGGAGGGGACCTTTAAAATAGTTGAATGATAACTGCTGATGATAAAATATGACACAATAGTGTGTACACTGTATAATTATTAAACATTAATAATCACAATACTAACCTATCTATTCTTGAATTGACACTAATTTAACTGCTATGCAGCTATTGATTACATTCAATAACAGCAACAAGTTACAATCCTTCAAATTAACCGAACTGCAATGCCACCTATCGACTAATACCTGCTGCATAAATGATAACTTGCTGGCCACTTATACAAGTTACAACATGTGTAGAGAACGTTCTGCATCACTCCGGCATGCTTTCCGAACCTGGTACTATTGTACCAGATTTGGTACTTTTGCTCTCATTTTTCTAAAAAAGTACCAGATTAGTACTTTTTCCTCTCTCTAATTACCACATTTTTCAAGAGTATTTTAAATTTTGTCGAACATAATGTCAAAAGCAAAACGAATTTCATGGAAATTTAAAGTTTTTGGTACTTTTGTGTCCAATCAGTTATTATCAAGAAAATACTTTCGGCAGCCATGTGACTGCTTTATTCATGGCTATAGTGTGTTGAGTCTCTTCAGTGAGAGTGCTTGTAAGTGGTACTTGTACTTTATCTTGATATTTTACCTAGAAAATACTGCAAAAAAAGTTAATATTAGATCATTCTACCATTTCATATGTGCATTATGCCACTTGGTACTTTACAGTGTATGTAATAGACTAAATCTTATCTTATAGTATTGATATTTTCGATAAATGAATACATTATGTGTAGGTAGGTACACTGTTGATAAGTTTATGTGCAAAGTACCTAGGTATAATCATATAGTCTTCCTCATTCTAAACTTTACTACCTAGCATCCCTACTATTTGTTTCATTTGATTTCGGTTGATTTTAAACAATCTCAATTTATAATAACAATAATTTATAACAATCTCAATAAATAATATAATATAGTTTATTGATACACTCACAAGAAAAATATTTTACAGGTGAAATAATAATATTGATGTCAATATTACTATTAATCTACAGTGCAATTATGAGCTGATTATTTAATAATCATAATAATCATCCTATAGAGAGTATATAGAGTCTCTAGACTATAGAGGAGAGAATTTGGGAAATTTAATTTAATTATAATCCTAGGTTGTTGTTAGATTGTTTATTCTCGACAGTTTGTGAGCATATTTATTTGGGAACTAGTGTACTTTTCCGTTAAAATAACCAGTCAACATCAATACAAATATATTATTATTACCCGTTATTAAGTTACTTTTAATGAATTCAAATAAACTACAATTTTCTGCATAGTATAATTATTTTATGAATAAAATACATTTAAAATTTGAATAAAATTTATGATAAACCCCATAAATAGTTTCCTTATTTTTATTGTCTGTCTGTCTGTCTGTCTGTCTGTCTGTCTGTCTGTCTGTCACGCTTTGAGTCATACCCAGAAATTAGGCTAAATGATTATTGTAACTGAATGAAATCTGATTTCAAATCTATTAATCTAACTATAGTGAAATTGTATAAAGAACTATTTGCAACATCTGTCATAAAATTTATATACTCTATGTCTATGATATAGGTAATAGAATAGTTAATAAGGATACGCGACAAAATGCTCGGAAATACATCCCTGTATTCGAACATGTTCGGATATCATACAATTTTGTTCGAATGAGCTACATAAGTTCGGATAGGCTACGCGTCGTGTATTCGAAATGATAATAATATTAAACAAGCACGAATAGACGACATATTAGAGTTACCATGAAGTTATATACCGTTGCCACATGTCACCATCTATATATTATTACGATGGTGTGTGTTATTTTGTGTGTTTTGCATGCATTATAAGATAGGGACAAATGAGGTCGGTCTGTCCGTCACAGATATTATATAAGGTCGGTCTGTCCGTCACATGTATTGTGTGTATCACACAGTACAGCATGTACCAGACAGTACAGCATGTACCAGACAGTACAGCATGTACCACACAGTACAGCATGTACCACACAGTACAGCATGTACCACACAGTACAGCATGTACCACACAGTACAGCATGTACCACACAGTACAGCATGTACCACACAGTACAGCATGTACCACACAGTACAGCATGTACCACACAGTACAGCATGTACCAGACAGTACAGCATGTACCACACAGTACAGCATGTACCAGACAGTACAGCATGTACCACACAGTACAGCATGTACCACACAGTACAGCATGTACCACACAGTACAGCATGTACCAGACAGTACAGCATGTACCACACAGTACAGCATGTACCAGACAGTACAGCATGTACCAGACAGTACAGCATGTACCAGACAGTACAGCATGTACCAGACAGTACAGCATGTACCACACAGTACAGCATGTACCAGACAGTACAGCATGTACCACACAGTACAGCATGTACCACACAGTACAGCATGTACCAGACAGTACAGCATGTACCAGACAGTACAGCATGTACCACACAGTACAGCATGTACCAGACAGTACAGCATGTACCACACAGTACAGCATGTACCACACAGTACAGCATGTACCAGACAGTACAGCATGTACCAGACAGTACAGCATGTACCACAAGCTACATGCTGCAGTGGGCAGTGACGTCATCACAGGGCACAATCATATTCAATCTAGATTAATTTCTTTGGTAAAGTACCTACATAGTTAGGTTAACAGAATAAATTGTTATAAGTGTTTTTGTAACTCTTTTGTAAGAGTAATAATATCAAAGTAAAAAAATAGGTAGGTACTATAGAGTATAGGTTCTAATTTATCGGACGGTTCTACATTTTCGCTCTTGAAAGAAAAAATCTATAATATAACATTTCATGTTTTCATCTCATTATTTAGTTGATATCCATGATGCATTAAGGTATTACCTCCATGGATACCAATTAATAACAAATTGATTGAAATGTTAAATTACATTGGTATACGCAAGGTATATTAACTACAAGGTAGAGTATTGCGCAGGTTCATATCAAGATGATTACAGTTTTGTTGTGAAAGACGCTGGCTGGTGTGCGGCCGTGTGCCCCATGATAATTATTTTTACATAGAAACAAGGTCTGTTATTCATTCTGTTTAGAATAAAATGCATTTCAACTTGTTTTTTTGGACTAAACTGGCTGTATTCAGCATTGTGAAAACTTTTCATATATTTTTTAGTAAGGTTTAATAGGGAGAAACGTATTGTTATCGATATCGCGTAACTTACCAACACCCTGAGAGGGAAGATGTTGATTTCAGATAATAAGTACGTTGTAACTACCTATAGGAAACTAGGGTAAGTTCCTAGTTATCGGACAGTTTCTTATTTTCGAACAAAAAAAATTATATAATTTACCACTTCAAATGGTAAGCCTATTATATTAGTATATTGAAATAGCCATTAATGTTCAATTGTATTCTTAGCTATTTTTTTTATATGGTCGAACATGTAGAAGCAGCCGATAACAGAACTTACGCTACAGCCACTGTCTAACATAGTAGGTACTACCTAATCGTACGTTACTTTTTTCAATCAAATAACTTTAATAAATTGCATTTGTGAATGTGTAGCTTGAGACTTTTTAAAACTCTCTTTATTCAATTTTTTATTTTACCTTCTATTTAGACAGTGTACACTGTCTAAATAGAAATTTGGAGTAAAATAGTTTTTACTTGTGAAATTAGGAGTTTGTTGTGATTGTTCGAATATGTAACGTATGCCGATTTTAATTGCATAGGAAAGACCTTTTTATTAACGGATGAAAAATGTTATCCCGAGTGTTTTCCAACACCAAACAAATTCACAGCAGATTTCTATTATTATGAATTGATATAGGTACTACATTCGAACAAAAATTTGGTCGTATAATCGAACACATGACAGATTTCGATTTTTTATTTAAAAACTTCAATAGGTACATACAAAAAAAACTGTTTCAACATAACTATCGAGTTATACGAGGGCTATAACATACTAAAATTTTAGACATTTAAAAAAAATGTGTATTTCAAGTAAACAAAACCAAAAAGCACATTCAGATCAAGTTTTTGATCAAGTTTGGCCATCAAACCTTCATTTTTAATACATTCTAAATGATAATTTAGAATGTTTTTGTACTTTTCATTAACGGCATGTACCTAAAATTTCAGCACCGTAGCTTCAAAACTGGCTGAGAAACAGCCATGTTCGGATATATACCGTGAATACGTCATAATAAAGTATTCTAACTAACTACTGCATGTAGAGTGTTGCACCTTGAATAACAAACATTGGTTATGGCCTCTCAAAGAAACAATCTGCTTGTCATTACACGCAATAATAAAGAGAATACATGATTATTATCACGGTGCTGTAGGTTAGAACAAATTTTATTATTATTATAATAGTATCGTTCGTCCTTATTCCAATAACAAATATTGATAATGATACAATTAGAAACACGTTATTCTTAACGGGTAATTACACTTCACTGTCAGTAATTTTGTCACAGTTTACACTGTAATGTACAACTCAAAAATGATGCTACCGGTTAATTTTCCCTCTGAAGGGCCGTACACACGCAGGGTTTTTTCAGTCTTTCCACCGGACTTTTTGCTAAGCTCCTCCCACTTTTTCCAAGAGACTTAAATTTTGCATCGAAAGTCCGAGACTTTACAACAACCTACATGTTGTATTATTTTCCCCCAATCAAGAGGTGCAATTTTGTATATCTTCGTATAGTTACTGTCAACTCATAAAATATATTGTAAAATAACAGGATTGGTGTTCATTTTTAGCCAATCTTTGCTCCATTCATTTCTTTACCTTTGAGGTAAAGAATTCTCATATTTTCCTTTTTATAAAAGACTGCCAGTAAAATTGATAATAGTAATGTTTCTTTAAACTTTTTTTAGTAAAGCATATTTTAGTAAAATAACATATTACTATCTTTATTCTATTTATTTCAACATATTACCTATTAGCTAATACCTTTATTTTATTTATTATAACGCAATAGATATTAGACCTAGTACCTATACGTATTAATACTTTTACCTAAACTTTATATAATAGCTAAATTACATTTGTTGAGTGGATTAGGTTTATCATTAAATCCAATGAAGCGAAAATAATCTCGGTTGGTTTATTACAATAACTAAATAATCTTAGTAATCTAGGTAGGTAGTTCTCTAGTAATTAATTAATCAATCTAGGATAAAGTAACTAACCTATATAATTAGTATATAACTAACCCAGGTAATTACTAATTTTAACTATCCTAGGTAGTTAACAGTTACTAACTACCTAGGTTAGTTACCTAGTTTAAAAAAATGGGGGAGAGCTTATGTCGCCGATATGAGTAGTTAATTGCACGACATGTAAATCCACGAGATTCAAAAGTCGGTCCACGTGTGGACGCTATTGACTTTTGGATCAAAAGTCTGGTGGAAAAGCGGAGAAAAAGTCTTGGTGGAAAGACTTAAAAACCCTTCGTGTGTACGGCCCTTTACAGTCAGTGGGCGAAAGTAGGAAAGAGGGTAATTTTTTCCCCTGTGAATGACTTAGCGTATATCTGAGAGGAAACTAGAGTGCTGCCTCAAGGTTTGGGAATACCTTTGAATTTAATGCCGTTCAGTTGAAAATCCTAATAAATTTACAGGTTTTATTTCTATAGTAGTTGTTGTTTTATTAGGCAATAATCAAGTTGCAACACAGAATTTCTAAAGTTGCTTTCACGAATTCTGTTCCTCAACTCAACTCGTAACATAATCTTGGACAATTAACATGTATATGATATATAAAATTGAAAGTTTTGAGATTACTTGAAAAACAACGAATATTAAGGAAGTTACTAAAGTTTAGAATGCTAAAACCTACGATATATACAGTTAGATTATATTTTCAAATCTATAAATTCTTTTTGAAAAATATTTCAGATTTTTTTGTTCAATCTCAATTATAAATTTACATATTTGATTTATTTGAAAAAAATATACGTGACATAAGAGTTTTACTTCTGAAGTTTAATACAAATAAGATGGCAGTGAAGAGCAGTCCAGAGTACTATATTCACCTTCAAAGAAACAGTGCAGCGATTTTTAACTGCGCACCTCTACTCTACACTAAAATTATCGAAGAGCGTTGGACCAAAAAAGATACTCAAACGATAGGACAGTACTTGATTGATGAAGATTTATTCAACAAATCCGAAGCCTTCAGTAAACCTTCAAAAATTACAGCATGGATGATAAAAAACAAAAAAATACTCGACCAAACTAATCTTGATAATCTTGATGTAACTTTTCTCCATGAATTACTTCATATAATCTGCTACCAGATAATATCTAGACCTGGTACGGTGACTTACAGTGATAAGCTCAAATATCCTAAAAGTTTTGAGTCCCGCTTGAAAAAAGTGAAAGATATGAGAAATGAATTCTGTCATGAGCCACTGAGAGCAAAAGACAAAAACTGGTTCCAAGAATTGCAGAGTGACATTCATGCGTGTATTGATACTTTTTGTAAACTCGTTGCTATAACTGGTCAAAGGGTGAAGGATATCAAATATGAGTTTGATTCTGAATTTTCAACAATCATTGAGAATACAACAAAAGATTACGATTCAAAGATCAGATTTATCAGAGATCTGCTGGAGAAAGATTGTCCAGAAATGCTCAAAGAGGAAGCTAACAAAATGTCAATACCTTTGCCTGGTTGTTCTAACGTGAGTATTGCCATACATGAGATTTTTCAAAGAATATTTATTCAAAAAGAAGGGAACAATATTAAGGAATCATTTCAATGTAATGAAATATTTAATAATTTATCCGAAAACGTAGCTATTATCAATGGTTTACCGGGTTCGGGAAAGACAACCCTTTTGAGAACGATATACAGAGAGATCCTTGATAAGAATCCTAATTCTAAATTCTCCAATTTAGACAAATTCCATTTGCCATTTTACATTTCTTGCGGGACAGATAACTTTTCCAGTCTTGGTGAATACATGAAAGCAGTTTTTCCAAAGTATTTCTCCTGTTACAAAAAAGATGAGGTGTTAGATGCTCTTCGATATCTTGATGGTGGCGTGGTCTTCCTCATCGATGGTATTGATGAATGTAATATGATTTCGATGCCTCTGGTCAATGAAGCCATATCTTATTGTGTTAGGATTCCGACCGGTACATGTATTATAACAAGTCGAGTACAGGCCGCCTTCGATGTTCAGGAGGATTTAAAAGACAGGTCAATTAAATATGATTCCTTCACAGTTGAAAATATAGTGGACTTTATGATCCAAATTGATTATCTGAAGGCTTACAGTAATAAACTACCAAATTGTAACGAGAGCAAAGTAGTGGAATGTTTTCGACATTTGAATAACAATTGCAGAGACATTTTCACCACTCCTTTTCTTCTGGCAGTATTTAGTTCTTTATTTGTTGACGAGGACTATGATTGCCAAATAATCAACGAATTGGATATCTACAAAGCCCTGTACAACTCTTTAGAAAACCAAATAAAGAAAAAGCTCAAGCAAGATGGTTCTGAGAACGCCAAAATTTGTTCAAGAGCCATCGTGAGGATACTAACCAAATACAGTCTGGAAATGTATAACCTAAAGCAGTATCACATCACTGAAGATAACTATTTGAACCTTCTTGAAGATTGCAAAAAAGAATGTCCCGATGTGAAGAACATTGATAGAATTCTAGCTTGTGTTCTCACTCCGGAGATATCAATGAATTTCAAAGATGTAAAACAATATCACTTTCAACATCTGTCCATCCAGGAATATCTCTCGGTGAAAAAGCTTTCCAGTGTCTTTGCTAAGGTTCCTTCTACTAGTGAAGTAACTCTGGAACAATTCCTTGAAGAATTTGGATTGGACATCAACGATGGAGATGTTTCAGATAAAATGGTCAGGTTAGTGAAAAACAATATCATATTTGGTTTGAATGGGAATTGAAGATATATTTGTTAGGTAACTTTCTTAAGTTCAATCACCAAATAATATTCCACTAGGGATGAACTCTTACGGTGAAGAACATTCATACAATATCTATTTACAGTCAGTACTAATATAATTGTATAAATATTCTACTCTTTTATTAGTTACAAATATTTTTCAATAATAATGTTTCTCCTTAACTAATTTTTTAATTGAAACAAAAAAAAAATATTTATTGAATTTCCTACAGGTACGAAAATCTCCTGCGGCTCCTGATCATGCAAATGTGTTCAGATGGAACAGTGTCCAGAATTGCAACATGTGCCAAAAAAGTCATGACAGAATTTATTGAATCGAAGCCCCAAATCTGTATTGATTTAATTAGCAGTGTAAATCATAATGAAACAACTGTGAAAATGTTTTCTGCCTATGTTGATGCAACTGATCACTATACCATAACTTCTCCAAGTCAATTGACTGCTGTTAAAGAATGTGTGAAACTTGAGAAGGAAAGAAAGTCCTCGTCAAAGTCACTGGATGCATCTCCTACACCCAAGAAAATCTTCTTCAGTTTTATGCAAAGTTTTGGAAATTTTCAGCCCCTGAGTGATGAATTTTTTAGGGATCTTCGTGAATTGAAGTGAGTTTGCAATAATTAGCTAGTTAGTTAGTTGATAATTAGGTTAAAATTTAGGTTTTTTATTAGAAACATTATTACCGAACTTAATTAGGCCCATACTATACTGGCAGTTTCACCGCCACATTGTCACTGCCTTGTTAATTACCGCTTTTTAAAATTCAAAGTACACTAAGCGGTGAGAATGCGCCAGATAAGCTTTGCAGTCGATACTCTTGTTATTTGAATGTTGATTCAATACAAATTTTATCAATAAGTGAATTGACTTTTGTGTAGGTAATTTTGAGATTTCTGGTATTATTTTTTGTAAATTTCTTTATTTTATAAAAAAATTAGTTTTATAAAAAAAATGTTATTTTTTCAAATTCTTGAGCCTGATTGATATATATTTTTATATTCACTAGTGTACTTCCCCATTAAAATTATTGGGGAATCAATTGTAAAAGAAAAAATATCTATAAATTCTATATATAGCTATAAGTAAAAAAAATTATGTAAAGAAATGTAGTGCTGTTAAGAATATGTATGTAAATAAATATTTATTAAAATAATATAAATACATGTAAAGCCTGTACTGGCCACTATTTTCTGTTTTCAGTTTATAAAAAATAGTTAAATAAAAATTTATGTTATGATTTATATATAAAAAAGATATACATATTTTTAAATATTAGCTATATTGGGATATCTCCTACTTTACTGGTCTGTGTATGTGCTTATACTTTGACTGCCGCGGTGAAACTGCCCAGTATACTTTGCAAAGCGTTGCTACCGCGGCGGTGGTAACGCGCCCAGTTGCGGTACCACCGCCTAGCGCCGTAGCAACGCAGACTGCCAAGGCGGTAGCACCGCCAGTATACTTTGCAACTTTGCTTTTCCATTAATTTAACCGTGATTAATTGAAGATGCGTAAACAGGGCAGTGGCAACGGGGCGGTGAAACTGCCATTATAGTATGGGTCTTATATTTCATTATCACTAAACATTAGTGTGCCATTGAAATTATTACTCTCTGTAGTTATTTTACATTTTTATATCAGTTTTATATAAATGCAATATAAGTAACACTCCAATATCAGACACTTGCAGTTGTTGGAAAATGAACGTTAACATAGATCATGAAACAATCCGACTTTTATATATTCCTAATTGGCCAATCATTTCATTTGTTAAGACCCACTCTCCGAGAACTGCGTACCTAATTGAGTGTCAGGTAACTGAGATGTTGCTAATTGGCTTTGTTCGGTAAAAAGGTAAATTTGATGGCCGTTCACCCCCGGTAAAAATCCCCCAGTGAAAATCACCCTGATAAAAATTATCTGGTAAAAAATTCCCTTTAAAAATCCCCCCAGTGAAAATCACCCTGTAAAAATTATCTGGTAGCAAATTCCCTTTAAAAATCACCCCAGTGTAAATTATCCTGTAAAAATTGCCCATTAAAAATCACCTCGGTAAAATTCATCCCAGTAGAAATCACCCCAGTAAAAATTACCCGGTATAAAACACCCTATTAAAAATTACCCGGTAAAAATTACCCGGTAAAAGACTCCCAGTAAAAAACACCCCAGTAAAAATCGAACCGGTAACAATTATCCTTGTAAAGCCCACCCTAGATTAATTCTAAGTAAACTATTTAGCTTAAAGTTACGTTTGTGGTTACGTTTGGTGGGTCTGGGGAGGTTTCGTTAACTTTATTGAATGGTGGAATACACCTAGAACCATTAAGAAGTTTACCCTTCTCCTCGTAACTTCATAAGTTGTTATACTTTCCAGCTGTGTGGTGAGCTATTTCCAAGGTTGCATCAACTCCAATGAAAACCTAAAAATTCTGAAGAGCAAGTGTCATGAATTCAAGTCTTGCATTCACATCAGTATTCCTCTGATGGAAGATATTAACCTGGAAATATTTTCAAAACTCTGCATAATTTTCGGTAAGTTATCATATGGTGCTACAAGCGAAGGGAATGGTGTCGTTAATCTGCCATATGACATATTTTTTAACAGTAGAGGGTGGCGTTATAGTACTCGGATGCTTTGTACTCGCTAATTGAGTGTTAACACAGGCAGGCCAGGTAAATGAAAAATTTCTAAAGTTCACATCAATTCAGGACTTATGTACTTTGAGTGTCCGGCAATTAGATGGTTCCCATAAATAGTCAACTAAATCCATACTTCAGGGTGAGATCTTTACTTAACTACTTTCTAGAACAGTTATCAACAATAAAGTGATAAATAGAGACCAATAAAATACCATCAAGTCCTAAAATGCAAAAAAGTCCTTTATATATTTTGAAATAATTTGGTAACTTGGTAAATTACCGGGAGTCAAATTACCGGAAGTCACATTAGAGGAAGTCACATTACCGGAGTCAAATTGCCGTAATTCAAATTACCGGGGTTGAATTACTAGGGGAACCAATTACATTGTGGACCGACAATTAGGCCCAAGACAATAATTGGGCCCCAATACAATTGAGCCCAGAAAAAGTTGAGGCAGCAGACACAATAAAGAAGTATTACTTTGTTATTTCTAGGGTTGTGAACTTGTCATCTTATTATTATCTCGAAAAATATTATCTACATACATTCTTTTATATTCTGAATAATGCTTTTATATTATCTAAAAAATAGCTATGCTTTATATTATCTAAAAAATATGCTTTATATTAACCCCATTGTTGGGCCAAATTGTCGGGGCACCTTTTTTATACATAAAATGCCTGAACTGCCAATTTTATGTACCAAAATACAATTTTACACGTCGTAAACATACTCACAGAATAGCTACAGTATATACTTTGACCGAAAATTTCTCCGAAGTTATACAAGAGTTTGGAATGTAATATATTCAAATTTTTCAAAGATACAACTTTATTGAGAAGAACTATAAACAGAGTAATAAATTCCAACCATCGAAGTTGCATCTTTTCG